>QFEY01000369.1:0-21263 GCA_003316435.1 Russula virescens
CTTTACGTTCTCCATTCACTCAGTTCTGAAGCTCTCTGGTTCCATAGCTGCCGCCACTGAGCGTCCCATCCCATCGGACCCTTCGAATTCGCGTCCTTACACACGGCTACTTTCTCGCAAATGCCCTCAAGCTTGTCATTCTCAGCTGTCAAGTCTTGGTACCACCCCGTCTTTCGCCCCAACGCGGTTGAAGTGCACGATAGAAATTCTATTCGTGTCACATACTGTGACGGAGCTATGCTTCAATCTCTTCTTGAGCAAGGTGTGCTCTCAATTTGCGCGTACTCATCCCTGCTCGCGTTTGGGGCACGTCTTGTGTGGTATATGTGTCTCGCCTCCTTGTCAAGGTTTTTAGAGTCTCACTTTTTTGCGTAGAGTCGGCCACGGGGACCTCTGGACAAACTCCTATGTAAGGCATGCCTTACCGTTGTGCATGGAGGTACTCGCATACGGGGGTATCTGTGACTCTGGAAATGATCCCCGGGTGCACAAATATTGCCTCGTCACGGCCTCGTCTTGTGTATAGCCTGCCAGACCCCGTCTCGTCTCATTTCTGAAGGCTTCGCCCTTTTACAGCCCGTCGACTGCTCACACCGCCTTCGCCTCCCTAGTTCCCTATCAGTCCGTCATGCTCGCATATCAACTACATACTCCGACAGCATTCGATCATCCACCAAGCGACTGGTCCCATTGTCCATTGACACCGCGTGTCAGCCCTCGAGGACTCATCGACGACCTCACCTCACCACCGCATCCTGCGATTGCTTACCTGTGTTCCGACATCCTCGTTTTCCCTTTGTTCGACATTTCTGGTACTCGCACTATACTGCCTTAGGCTTTCTATCCCCTTAATTTCCATTCATTATCGCGTCTCGTGTCTCTCGTCCTGTGCTGCCACTCGCACTCGTGTTCCCTCTCTCTCAAAGTGCCCTTTCAACCTTCGCCTATACTATACTCCCTTTCATCAAATTATTTTCGATGCTCTGGGACGGCCACATTAGACTATAATGCTCTCGCATGTATATAAGCTCGGTCTTCGTGTTCTGTGAATCTAGTCGACCTTTCGCGTTTGGTCCTCCGCTCTTTGGGTGCTTCTGTCTCCCTTTCGTCTTCTTCAACTTGTCTTGCTGTATTAGAGCCGCCGTACCTGTCGGCACCCTCAACGCGAAGATCCTCCTTCTCAAGTCGGCTCGCCACCGGCCCACGAGTACCTCATCCGCTCCCGGGCATTCCTGTCATCAATCTCTCACTCGAGGCTTACCATTCTTAGGCTCCGCCTCACCTTTCACCCCATATCTCTGGTTCGCTCTATCTCATCAAAACCCACGCACAGGACCAAGATTCTTGCTTCATCTATTGGATGTACCACCTCTGTGAGAAGATAATAAGTCACTCCGTGTCGCCGTTGGGCATGTGCTGAATCTCAAATTATTCCCATACATGACATAATATTCCCTCCCCACAGGTGGACCTTGTCCTTTGGATCATGTCTGGAGAAAATATTTTTGAAGATCCTGGAGTGCCGGCCTTGGTCAGGGAGTTTCAGGTTGTAAGGGCGGGACAAATCAGCACGCAAGGTAAGGCAGTGGTTTTGTTTACCGATCATTTTTGTCCTTGTCTCTGATGGAAACTCGTAAATTGGTATTGTACATCTTGGAAATGTGTATTGGCTCGCATTGTTATAGACACAATATATGAAAATATCTCGTGTTCATGACGACAATAGTAAGGCATCATTTGTGCTGATGGTAGATTGGTACACAAGTTTCTACCACGAGAGGCAGCCAGAAGGAAAGACAAAGTTTGCGTCATATCAAAAATTCAATCTGAAGTTAATATCATCCAACACAACGCAATGAGGACAGCCTGCACGGGCATTGAGGTAGGACATACTGGTAAATGACCCCGGCAACACTAGTACTGTGAGCTCGACATCCAGCCTAAGGCCAAAAGGCAACTCACATCTCACACGGTCCTCCTCCACACATGGAACGATTTCATTCTCGCAAGCTCGGCCACTTTGTAGGAGACATCATCGTTGGACTTGGATAGCCCAATTGAACATGGCAAGAGATGACGTTTACACGACGGTGAGTGAGAAAGAGCGAAGCTTGCGAGGCGATACAGCCCTTATTTTCTAAATGGAATTGATTTGCATGATTCGATTGAAATGAACCTCGCATCAAGATTAGTATCAGGAAAAGTTGGACACAATGAGGCGCACATAGTAAACTTCATCATGATCTGACAAATCTGAATGCCCAGAATCAGAATGGGGAATTCTCCAAAAGGTAAAATGACTGCAAGTCAAAAATAGAACCTATATTCCCGGGAATGAAACTGCAATCAATCTCGGACATCGGGAAAGTCCACGGAACGTCGCATGCATCCAGAAACACCATTGGGGGCGGGGCGAATCGGCGCGCTGTCAAAGTATTCGCGCTGTGTCGGCCCTGCATCGCGTCACACTGCACTAACGATATCGCATGAATGTCCATTCTAATTCTGCGGTACTAACAAACCCGAACACGAATACAAGGCAATATGTAAAACTAGATGCATCTTCATCATGGCAGTGATACGTAAGGGACACCCTTAGTGCAGCGTTGCTTCTAAGGCCTTATCGATTATGCTCCGCGATGCCAAAGTCCCGAAGTAAATCGGCAACCTTTCGATGTCCCTGTCGCAACGATACTTGGTATGCCGTCAGGCCGTCATCATTCAACGCGCGTGCGTCCGCCCCGCGATGGAGCAACAGCTCTACAATTGCGTGGTGTCCATTGTAGGCTGAGCAATGTAACGGAGTCTGGTAGTCGAACGTCCGAGCGTTCACGTTTGCACCATGATCAATGAGTATGTGTGAGACTTCGACGCGTCTGTCTCGAGATGCGAAGTAAAGAGGAGTCCACCCCTCCCTATTGCGTGCATCGACTTCTGCACCTCGTTCGAGAAGCAACCGCACGACCTCCAACATCCCCATTTCCGTTGCGACATGTAGCGAAGCCTGGTGATTTGCATTTCGAGCATTAATATCTGCACCCCGGTCAAGCATCGACTTGACTGCATCAATGTCCCCATTTTCCGATGCCTTGTGCAGTGTTCCCGCATCCTTCCCATCGTTCTGTGCGATATGCTGAACAAGGTCCAATACGCCAGAATGTATGTCGTTTCGAACGCTTGCATCTACCTTGTACTTCTCCAGAAAGCTTGTAACATCTGCTTCGCCATTCTCCGCCGCCAGTTCCGCCGCCGTTCTATTGGCCTTATCGATTACACCAACATCCGCACCTTGCCGAAGCAATATCTGGAGGACGTCCAGGTGACCATTGCGCGATGCTGCATGTAACGGTGTCCAACCGTTACTGTCTGTCGTATGCAGATTCGCTCCAGCTTCCAAAAGCAGAAGCACGATCTCGGTCTGCCCGTTGGCTGCTGCCCGGTCGAGTGGGGTTTGTTGCTCTTCATTGAACACATCAACAACCGAGCCACGCTGAACCAGCAACTGAGCGACCTTTGGATGGCCATTGGCCGATGCTAGGAGCAATGGGTCCCGTAGGTCATCCATCTTGATATTCGGATCGACACCATAATCAAGCAACAATCTCGTCATGTCAATATGTCCATTGCGCGAAGCGAAATGTAGGGGGGCCCAGCCGGTGTTATCTCGCGCATTTATGTCAGCCCCTCTCTCGATGAGAAACTGCGAGACTTCAACTCTCCCCTTGGCTGATGCCAAGGCCAGTGGGGTCTGTTGGTCGTGTTTACGAATATCGACGGGTATACCAGTGTCGATCAGCAGTCGGACAACTTCGAGATGCCCATTTTGTGATGCGATGTGTAGCGGGTTCCAGCCGGAATGGTCCTTGGTGTGGATATCTGCGCCTTTCGCAATCAAAAGACGTATGATGTCCAGCTTCCCGCTGCCAGATGCCAAATCCAATGCTGTTTCTCCAGCTCCGTTCTGAATATCAACACCGATGCTGCACTCTAATAGGAATTCCGTGGCGGGTAGATGCCCATTCACCGATGCCTTGTGCAATGGAACCCAGCCTTTTCCATCGCGAGAAGATACGTCTGCGCCATGTTCAACTAGGATGCGGGCAACTTCGAGGTGTCCGTTCTCTGATGCCTTGTGCAAGGGAGTCTCCCTTTGTGCATTTCGACTGTCAATGTTTGCACCGTGCCGAATTAGCAACCTCGCGACAAGGGTGTGTCCATCGATTGACGCGCCATGCAGCGGAGACCAGAGATTTGTATTTTGTGTGTTTACGTCAGTCCCACGGTCTAGTAATAGCTGCGTGATGTCGAGGTGTCCGTATCTCGATGCTTTGAATAATGGGGTCGCGCCGAACTTGTCACGGGAATTCAGATCAGCACCAAGATCTAATAGTATGCGTGAAACCTCAAGCCACTCGCTCCGACAGGCCAAGGCCAACGGTGTTTCTTGATCCTCATTCCGTGCATCGATACTTGCACCAGATCTGAGCAGCAGATCGACTACATCACGGTATCCTGTAAATGCCGCGTAGTGTAGCGGAGTCCAACCACTTTTCTCGGCGGTATTCACGTTTGCGCCCCATTCAATGAGAAGCCGCACGATCTCAAGATTCCCTGCACCCGCTGCCTGGAACAAGGGGGTCCTTTTTTCGTTGTCGCGTATGTCAACGACCGCACCACGTTGAATAAGAAGACGGGTAACTTCCAACCTTCCGTCCTTGGATGCGAAACGTAAAGGAGTCCATCCATCTGCTTGTTTCTGATTCACGTCCATGCCACAGTCCAGTAGAGTTTTCACTACGTTGACATGTCCGTGACTTGATGCCCGATGCAACGGGGTACAGCCCAGATCGTCACACAAGGCAGGGTTCGCATTAATATTGTTGTTAAGTAGCAGTTGGACAGTTTCGAGATGTCCCTTGGCGGAGGCAGCTTGTAACGGTGTGTCGAAAAACCCACCCCTGAGATTGATATCTTGTGGAAGAGCGATGATAAGGTGCTCTACAAGACTGTGCAAACCGCACAATGACGCATAATATAGAGGTGTCGCTGAAGGTCGGAGTGGGTGTATCTCTGACATAGGCTCCAACCAATGATGGTCAAAATCGTATAACCAGATCCATGCCGCAAAATGAGGCTTCGAGGAATCAAAGAGATATCCCATCATGTGTTGAACATGCGACGACACGTTTCCAAAGCGGGCATGGTCGACCCAGTGTTGTGCCGCATACGGTGCGAGAGGAAGTTGATGGATGGCATTTTTGTCTACTTTGTCATCAAGATAAAGAAGGACACTGAGGCTAGCACATGAAAGAGTTGAATGCGCTCGTTCGGGGGAAATGTGATAAGATGCGATAGGTCCGTCTGCTTTCGCGAGTTGCTCCGAAGTAAGGAATTCTTTTATCGAGAAATGGGAAAATTGGACAATTTCTGAGCCGGCATCATTGACGATGGAAATAAGGCTAGAACATGCTGACAAAACAGCTTCCTTTGCATCTCGTTGCCTCCATTTTGGATTAAATGTGGGGACTGGTGCATCGTCGAAGCGAACTGCAATGATCTCGGCGAGTTCCTCAACATGAAGAGGGCGGACGGAGAAAGTGAGGCACTGAAGAAGGCGCTGGGTATATTTTCGTTTCCCCTCATCTATGTCAAGCAGCATCCGACGATATGTTTCGTCCAAATCCTTTGGCAGCTCCTTCAAAAAGGTCTCGATACTTTGAGGAAAACTGCGACGCAGTCTGGCAAGTTGACAAGCAACATACTGAAACCTATGAAAATGTGTAAGCATCATGCAAAGCGCCTGATAAAGAATATGACAGGAAGCGACTGACATGCCATCTGCTTTTTCTGACAAGGCGTCAATAACCTGCTGCTGGACCTCCTCGCTCCATTGCTGCATATCCCAGTCCGATCGAATAACAAACTTGATGTATTCGATTATGTCATCTTTTTGTCCTCTCTCGTCATGAAGAGAGATTTGGAGAGGCTTCAGAGGCTCGAGTACCCGTCGGATGCCCACCTCTGGACGGCTAGTTACACAGAGGTGCAAATTCGGACAGCGCAAATGGACAAGTCTTTTTAAAAGTCCCAGAATCTCTTCGCGGGCAGACACCATCCCAGAAGTATTGGGACACTCATCGAGAGCATCGATGATGATATAAATATTGCCTTGTTCTGGCAAGCTCAACATGTCCTCCATACACTTTGTGAGCACACTACTAGTGGGGGGGCCGCCAGCATTGGTTGAATATAATTCGGAGAGGACCTTATAGCATGCATCGGATTTGGCAGAGAGTTGGGAAATAAGAGAGGAGAGGAGGCCATAGAGGTTTTGTTTCTCGGTATCCCGAAAATCACAATAGTAATATGCCATTGTGGCTGATCCATCTGCACGCAAGTCTTCAATGTGCTGAATGATTGCCGCCCTAGTCGGCCATATAAATAGCCTCGAACACAGCAATCAAGATTTTACATACAGAAGAGTACTTTTCCCCGAACCCGCTATAAGATTACTCATGCATAAATACAAGCAATAAACTGGCAACCTGGGAGACGTACGCTTTCCATGGATCCAGAGAATAGATCCGGCCGATTTCCAATTTGTCAATACATTGCTCTCGAAAAACCAAGCTCCAGTTCCTTCGTGGCGCAGTTTCCAAACAACGTCATGATTCGATGAAGGGTTAGGAGGAGAGAGCCAATGTTGGACATCCCTTTGGAACTGATCACCTGCAAGGCACTTCGGTCTCGAGGTGAAAATGAAAGAATTAGGGAATAACAAACGTTCAATCTTGCTTATCTGATTTTCCAGCAGGGGAAGGGCAACTGAATGGCAGAAAAACCCGATTGAGGACAAGAAAGCGTTTAGCAACACACCAACGACATATCAAGGAAGGATTGCATACCTTTCCCCAGGCTATGCACCATGTTCATTGTCTGTGCGACTCCGGCCCAAAGCTCATCCCGAGTCAATCCATCCACACGCTTAAGCACAGCCTTGACTTTGTCATCTCCTACAAGCTTCTTTGCAAACGTCCCTGCCACATGCTGAGCCACCTCAACTGGGTATTTGAGGGTGCACGTACTTATTCTACCTCGCTTTATTTGTTTCTTTGTCAGGGCTAGTACAGCGAGTATTTCTACCACAATTTTAACGATAATATCTGTCATCATCTGGGTAGGTGGAATGTTGATATAGACCTCGAGGCGTTTCAAGAAACTTCCCAAGCGGTCGAATAGCTCGAGGAGAGCATCATATCCTGAACTGACTTCACCAACAGCCTGACATATCCACGCATCACAATGGATCTAGTCAAGGACAGCGTTGAATGGACGTACAGTAAGGAGGACGTCGACTCCGACGAAGATAGCCTTTGCTGGAGGAAAGGGCTGGCAGGGTTGAGGGAAAACCTTCACACAGAACAAACGAAAGAACAGGAGTTGCGCAACTCACCAGGCTAACTGCTTCAGCAAACGCAGCCGAGAACGCATGAAGGACCTGTACTGCCGGACTGAAGCAGTTGATAAGTGTCCGATTCCCCTCGCGAAACTTTATGAATGCCATCTCCCGTTCTCGAAGTAGTTCCAGAATAGCATTGAGAGTATCACAGCGCTGAAGCTCTGCAGCGAAGGGATTCTTCGAGAAATCAATTCCCATTTGGTCTGCATAGTCACCTAACGCATCGATGATGAGTTGTAGGTTAGATGAAGAAATTGGGGTGAGCCGAGTGGATCCGGGTGACATGGAGTAAGAGGATTGCTCGTTCGAGGTGGGAGGAAGCAGTCGAGGGAGAGGGAATGGGGCTCAGGGTACGAATTGATGGGCAGAGATACACACCGTCACGCCCAAGGTCACGCCGCAAAGAAGTGTCAAAAACGAGTTTGATGGCCTCGGACGCCCGTGCAGGTGATCTACGTATACAGTGCAGTATGTATGGCTGCGAGTGTTCACGTCATCGGGCGGGTAGTCGCCGAAGTAACCGGTTCGCGTGTTCTTCTGCCTCTCTTTTTCCTTCCCTTTTCCTCCCTCTTCTCTCTCCTTCTCTGGACTCACTAACACGGTTTTGAATGTAAATACGCTGCTTAAGAATCGAATAAAAAAAGCAAGGCATGGCTTTCGCATCGCTATGGCGACACTTTCCGGTCGCGGACATGAAAAGTTGTACGACTCGACCTGATGTACGCGATCGTTTTGCTTTAGCGAAGTGTTCATGTTATCAATACCGGGGATGGGCAACACTGCGTCCACTACAAATAGGGTTTACTGGAAACATAAAACTAACACCGGGTTGATCCAATTTTCGGGAAGTTGCCGACAACTTGAACCTCCGCACAGTGAGCGCTTAGGCAGAGGTAACAACACCCACGAAAAGAAAATAACACGCTCCCCAGACACGCTCTGTGTGCTCTTGCCCATACTCCTACTCTCCCTTTCGTGTTCTCACATCTCTCATTCTTTGTATTCCATCTTGGTTCCCTCCAGAGTCCAGAACACGGTGGGTCAACCGCTTCACGTCTCCCTTAATGCCGCTTCTCATTGAGTTAAATCTAAACAGGTGTTGCAAGACACAGAGGTATCGATATCACCGCAAACAAAGCCTCGAATCACGAAACACAGTGAGCACCCTCCCGTTAATTTCCTCATTACCTCTCTAATTGTCGACTTTCAGGTCGCATGTATCTTTTCGGTATCAAGCAGCGCGCATTTGGTGAACCAGCAAACATTCAGGAGATCTCAAATTTTCGCAACACCGTCGGGTCTTTGAAGCCTCTCCTCGGCCAGATGTTGGATGATGTCGAGATCCAGGAGAACCTTGCTCAAGTAGATGGATTCCTAGGCGTCGAGGTGAGTGTATTCGACGATTTTCTCTCCCATTCTCTTGACTCCCTTTTCGGCTCATATAGGTCAATTCTCCGGGTGAACTGGCCACCTTCTCCGCCACTCAGCTGGTAGGCATGTACTTTGGCTGACTGTGTGACATTGTCGCGAAATAGTTCAAGACTGGCGTGTCCGTCGGCGTCATCGCTATTCCTGGTTATTATTTTTTTTTTTTTTTTTGAAAGCGTTTATTAGGGAGGGTTATCTACGTTGTAGCTAGTTATCTCCTTTCATAAGAGTCGGGTGGCGGGAGGCGCTTGGCCAGCCCCACTCGACACGCTATAGCCGGGCCGGGGTCCGGGGGTGAGGGAAAAATGCATTTACGCACACCCCTGTATCGGGGTAGTGTGGGGCTCAAAGCACATGTTCTCCTGGGTTGTGGACACGTTGTGTATTCCTACCCACTAAAACCTCACTATCATGCATCCAGTTCAATGGGATTTCCTTTTCTTTCTCGAGTGCCTGTTCCCAGGTGGTTGTTATCAATGTGGTGAGTTCGTTATCTCTTTTGATCTTTGTGGCGGTGATTTTGTCGATGGTGAGTTTTTCGTTTATTGTCTGGTGCCATCTTTTCTTGATCTCGTCTTCGGTGTGTGTTTTCCCTCGGATTACTCGTTCACATCTCAGCACCCATATCAGGTACGCTGATTCGGTGAGGAGGATTTGTAGGAGGCGGGTTGGGCCCCGGTGTGTTTTCTCTCTGACCTCTTGGTTGTTCTGTTCTCGGTTGTCGTTTGTTTTTAGGTTGATGCATCCGCTTCCGAGGATGGTGCCTAGGTCGACATTTGGCCAGGGGATGTTTTCGTGTGGCCAGAGGGTTCGCGCGAGGGCCCAGATTGTCCGGTTGGGTAGTGCTCTGCATTCTGTTAGGATGTGGGCCATCGATTCGGTCGATTCGCATATCGCGCAGTTTCCTCTTTCTTCGTATCCTGGTATGTTTGACCAGTATTCTCCTATCTTGTGTGTGTTATGCATCGTTTTATATAGGAATTGTTGTATTTTTGGTTTTATCACAGGTTTTCTGATGTTGTGCCATATGGTGGCATCGGTTTCCGTTTCGTTGGTGAGTCGGCGGATTGCCTCTCTTGTAAGTTCGAGGTTTCTTATCGTCGTGTTTCGGGGGGTTAGTTTCGTTCGCTCTAGGATACCTCTGTATGCTTTGGCCTGTGTTAGGGTGGTTAATTTCGCACCCTGAAGGTCGAACTCTTGTGGGATTTCCAGGTTCAGCGTGTCTGGGTCTTGTTTCTCTGCGCCTTGTTTCGCTAGTCGGTCACTCTCTTCGTTTCCTTGTGTGCCATTATGTCCCTTGACCCATTGTAGGGTTGTTTTTGCGGATCGGTGTCGCATCAGGTGGATCGCCTTTTTGAATAGGGGGGCGTTCTTTATTTCAATCCAGCCGTCGTTTTCCCATGTTTCTAGGTGTGTCGTTAGTCCTTCGATGGCGTATTTCGAGTCTGATAGTATTTTTAGGGGTTGGTGTGGGTCCGTTGCTTCTATCGCTGCTATTATTGCAGCGATTTCTCCCACTTGGTTTGACTGGTGTTCTCCAGGTATGCGGATCGCTTTGTTTTTTGGGTCTTCGGGGTTGAACCAGATTCCGCTTCCGCAGCGGGCGTCCTGCTTCCCGTTGTTGATACAGGCTCCGTCGGTGTATACCGTGACTTCTCTGCATCTCGGGATGAGTCCTTGTGGGCGGTACCTTTTGGCTGGTAGGTTGGTGAGTCTGGTTGGGTCTGTGAATATTCTGAAGCACTCTGCTAGGCTTTCTCTGCAGGTTATTGCCGGGTTGAAGGTGATTTCTCCATTGCTACTCCTTGCGGTTTCATTCTGTTCTTTCCTTGTTCTGGTTAGAGAGAGTCCGTCCGGGGGATCTTGTTTTGTTGGGTTATGCTTAGGGGGGATGAGGTGTAGTCTGTGGAGCGCTTCTGCGGCACATTCGTGAGGGTCTCTGCATCCTTGGTCTCTGTCTGTTATGCATTCCCTGCAGGGGCAGTCTGGTTTTGCTTGGTGCGTTGGGTGTTGTTGGGGGAGTCTTATGCGCGCTGATGTTTGTACTAGGTCTGCTACGTTTTCTACTCGGTGTCTCCTCATGAGGCACCTGGCTTTGTGTCTGTTTAGAGGGAGGTTTTCGGCTGAGATGTGGTACCACGCCGGGAGCTGGGATAGCAAATGTGGGGCTATTCTTATTGCTGTTAGGTTGGTCTGGTGTTTCTTCGCTATTTTGATCATTCTTTTAATGTCGTCGTTTAGGATCTCGGCTCTCGGGCCTCGGAGTGGTGCGTTCCAGGTTTGGAGGAAGGGGTTGGTTCTCGCGTTTTCTACTGTGTGTGGTGGAGCTGCGGTAAGTACTACGTGGTCTGTGATCGTGGCCCACGGTTGGCGTGTGGGGGAGAAGTTGAGGTAGGCTTTCAGCCACATCATTTCTATTGCTTCGTTTCTCGCTTTTAGGTTGAGGGTATTCAGGCCTCCTTTTTCGATTGGGGCTTGGAGTGTCGTGCTCGCTATTCTCGGTATGGTCTCTTTGTCCCAGATAAATTTGTTGATGATCTTTTGCAGTGTCTTCTCGATTTTTTCCGGCATTCCCTGGGCTTTTGTGAGGAATTGGGTGCGGCCTCCAATTACTGATTGGATTATGAGACGCTTTCCGTTTAGGGTTGGGTGGGTTTTCTCCCAGGTTTTTAGTTTTGTTTTAATGGTGTTGATGATTGGGTCCCAGGGTGTCATGTCATCTATTTCGTTGCCGATCCATGCCCCTAGCATTCTTATGGCTTCATTGTCGTTGGCGATTCGGATCTGTTCTGGGAGCTGTCTTTCATCGTTGGGGTTTAGTTTTCTATTGTCGGTTACTGACTTTCTGTGTTCTTCGGAGCCCATTGGTATGATTTCTGTTTTTTCAATATTGAATTTTGCTCCTGATACTTTACACCATTCGTCTAGGACGGTTTGTATGTGGTCGAGCCTATCCTCTTTGCTTAGGAATAGGCTGGTATCGTCGGCAAATAGCCTTATTTTTATGGTGGGTTCGATTCCAGGGATCTCTATGCCTTTGATGTCGGGGTCCTTGCGGATCCTGCATGCTAATGGTTCTATTGCTAGGTCAAAGAGGGGGCACGACAGGGGGTCGCCTTGGTGTACTCCTCGTGTGACCTGGAATGGTTTACTGAGAACGCCGTTTATTGCTACTTTCGTGTGGGCTCGGCTGTACAGTGCTTTAACGGTTTTGGTGAATAGGGGTGGGAGGTTGAAGGCCTCCAGCGTCTTCCATAGGTAATCGTGTTTGATTTTGTCGTATGCTTTTTCTTGATCTAATGCTAGGATGGCTCCATTTTCTCCGGTTACCTCGGAGTAGTTCAGGATTGCTTTGGCTAGCCTTATGTGGTCAAAGATTGATCTGTTGGGAATGAACCCTGCTTGGTCTGGGTGGATTAGGTGTGGGATATGGTCCATTAGTTGTAGGGCCAGGACTTTGGTGAGTGTTTTGTAGTCTGAGTTTAGGAGGGTGATCGGGCGATAGTTTCGTATATCGGAGGGGTCTTTTTTCTTGAAGATCGGACACATCCATCCTGTTGTGAACTCTGTTCTTTCATCGACGCCGTGCTCCTGGATGTCTCGGAAGAGATAGGTGAGTGTTTTAACAATGTCGAAGCTAGGGGTCTTCCTATGTCTCATTTTGTTGTGTCTCGTTTGTAGCTTCTTCCAGAGTTCGTAGGGGCACCCATCCAGCCCCGTTGCGGAGTGGTCTTTTGCCATTTGGAGCGCTTTACTTACTTGTTGTTCTGTTATTCTTTGGTTTAGGTGCGTTCTCTCTGGTTCTTCGAGTCGTTGGGTTTCTGGGATTGCACTTAGTGCCTCGTCTATTTTATTTTCTAGTTCCTCCGGCGTTGTGTCCTCATTTAGGTCATCATTTTGTATGGATTCATGGTGCTTCCGTGCCAGCTCTGCCATTCGTTTGGAGTGGCGTTCGTATTGTGGTGGGTTGGAGTTCGGGATCCTCAGTCTGTATATGGGGTTTTTAGGTCTCCTTTCTTTCCCTAGGGCTGACCAGATTCCTCCCAGTTTCTCTCCGTGGTTTGCAAGTTTTGCACGTAGGAGGTTGGTCTGGTTGTTCATTTGTTTCCTCTCCAGTTGTTTCAGTTGGCTTGTGAGGAAGGCTTCTTGTGAGCGTAGGTTGTCGTCTCTACTTGCCTCTGGTTTGTTGTTGATCTTTTGGATATCTCCTTCTAGGGCTTTTATTCGGGAGATTATTTTATGGTGGTGTTCTTTCGCTATCGATTTTGTCAACTTTTTTATGTCTTGTTTGAATGTTTCCCACAGCGTTTGTGGTGTCTCTGTTGCTCGGTCGACTCTTTCGATTCGGATTCTGGTCATTTCGGATTGGAGCTTAATGCCACGGTCAACTATTTTATTTATTAGCTTTTCATTATTGAGGAGGTTGAGAGGGAGGGTCCATCTTCCTTGGCCGATGAACGGGGTTTCTTTGGGTGCGTATTTTGTTGTTACCATTGAGTGGTCAGTTGGGATTGCTGTTTCTTTGATTTCCCAGGCGAAGGTGTGTTGCTCTGCATTTTCGGCAACGTAGATTCTGTCTAGGCGTGCTTGGATCCTACCGGTCTGTGTCTGGGCTCTGTATGTATACGCGTGTTCTGTGGGGTTCGTTCTTCTCCATGTGTCGTGTATGTCCCAGTCTTCTTTCATTTCTTGGAGTGCTGTGGTTGCGTATTCATCATCAAGTTTAGGAGGTTTTCTGTCCATCGCGTCCTCTGTGACATTGAAGTCTCCTAGTGTAAACTCCGGTTTGGCAAGGTTTTGGGATAATCTTTCGGAGGTTATTTTCTCCCAGAAGTCTGGGTGGGCTTCTCTATCGTTCGGTGCGTATACGTTCAGTATGGATGTTGTACATGTTTTTAGCCATCTGATTTTGAGTATTATTGCTCTTCCCGGAATCAGTACGTGGGATTTTATTTCTTCCGGGTCTATTAGTTTTTTATTTATTATGAAGGCTACTCCGGCTCTTGCGCGTGGGTTTTCTGGGTGTGGTGATGTTATCAGTTCTAGGTTCTTTTCAAATCTCTGTTGCAAAGTTTCTGTCATTCTGGCATCTAGGTGCGTTTCTTGGACGGCTAGTATAGCTATTTTTTCTTTTTGGATGGTCTTACTGATGACGTTCCACTTTTCTAGGAACGTCAGGTGTTGTGTCGGTGCAGCTGCCCCATTTAGGTTGAGTGATGCAATTTTAATGTTGGCTCTCGATCTGTGTTTTTTTGGGCGTTCATTGGGGTCTAGGTTTCCCCGATTTACGTGGTTGTTCCCTGGTATTGGGTCGTTCACTCCTGGTTGGGAGAGGGGTGGGTTTATTGCCCTGTTTTGGGTCATGGCACGGTGGTTGGTTCCGGCCATGTCCTGGGTTATTTCACTCGTTTGTGATGGCATAATACAGCTCGTTCCGAGTCGTATTCGGGGGTTGGAGGTGTCAACTGGTTCTTTATATACATTTTTACGTCTGTTGGGAATTTCGGTTATTTACATTTTTCCGGTTCTCTATTGTGTATCTAGGGGTAGTACGTGATTGTCTAGTTTTAGTTCCATCCCCTACGGGTTGATTCCCGCCTCTGGAAGCGGTTACTGGTGCCTACGTCGGGGTTGTTAGGGGTGACTCTTTTTTTTGGGCCTTGCCATCCGTCGATGGCCGGGAAGGGGCACATTCCCCTTGGGTGGTCTGCGCCGTGGCAGAGTCCGCAGAGTCTCGGGATAGGTTCTATAAAGCCATGGCCAAGGCTGCTGGAGTGGTATTTGCGGCTTGCCAGATGTGTTTTGATGTTGGTCCATGTTTTAATGTCGTCAATGATGGCACCTTTGGCATATACGTTGAAAGTGGGGGCTAGGGTGTTGCCTTTGCCACGTGTGTCCAGGCGGACGACCCAGGCAGAGTCCAGGAAGGCCTGTACTGTTCGGATTGCTCCTTCACGTGCTTCCCCTTCAAGGCCTTCTATTCCGTCCTGGATGTATTTTGTCGTGAGGTTGTCGCACCACATGGCTCGGATCATGCCGTGTACCAGGTTTGCTTCAAGTGTGCGGAGGTTTTTTATTGCGAACAGGAAGTCCGGGCATTTCATGGAGGGGGTGGTGATGCGGAAGGTTATGTTCTGGGATGACCAGACTGTTTGCTGTAGGAGGATTTCCCGGTGTTTGTTGGTTAAGTTGTAGACCAGGTAGGTGGGTGGCATATGGTCGTTGAGTTTGGCTTTTTTGTTGGGGAGGGGGTTGGCTACTCCTAGGTCCGGTGATTGGGTGATTTCAGCTGCCGCTGCAAAGATTTGGTTGCCGATCACTTCATGGAGGTCAGGGTTCTTTGCGTCGTTTTCAAAGGGGATAGCTAGAAGCTTTTCGCCTGGGAGGCAGTTCCATTCGTCCAGAGATTTTTGGTCAATGAGTTCAAATGCCGCATCTGGGTCTGCGTCATAGACTGGCAGAGTGACGTTCCTGGTGTACTTTTCCAGGGGGTCTCGGGCTGGGCCACGCTTGGGTCTAGATTGTTGCCTCAGGTTTGCTACTTCCGCAACTTGGTCAAATTGTGGGAGTTGGTCGCTTGTGGTGGGGGGGGTATTGTTGGTTTGGCTAGGGAGGGCGTTGTTGTCTTTAGAGGCGGTGAGGGATGTGAGCTGGTGGGATGGGGCTTTCTGGGTAGTTCCTTGGCCTGTAACGGGCAGAAGGGGGGTGGATGAGGGTGTTATGGCTTTGTCCAGAAGTTGGTTCATTCTGGAGGTGGAGCGTGTTTTCCTGGCATTTTGTGCCGGTGTGGGGGAGGCAGGGGGGGACGGTGATAGTTCCCCTGGGATTGGTGGCATTGGGAGAGGAGGGGGGGTGGGACCCGGGTCTGGCAGTTGGTAGTTGGTGAGTCCAGGGCGTGTCGCCTCAGCAGGGATGGTGATAGTGGTCAGCTGTGTGAGGGCAGGCGGGTTGCCTTTCCTGGCAGCAGTGATCTCAAGATCTTCTGCTTGTTGGGATTTCGTTCTGCGTCTCTTAGCCTTTTTGGCCTCTGGGTCTGTGAGGGTGGGGTCCAGCATTTCTGTGTCAGGGTGGTTGGCCGGGGTGCGGAGAGGGTTTGGTTCAGTCATGCCGTTGTTGTTGGTTGGTTGGTTCTTTTGTACGTCGGTTGTTGGTTGGTCGCGCTTAGTGGTTGTTGAGTTTACGGCTGGGTTTACGGCTGGGTGCCTTGTTCTGGTGGAGGTGTGCCTGTTGGTTCTCCCTTTGGGTGCGTGTTTGGTGCGTTCGGGGGGGGGGGTTTTGGTGGCAAAGTTTATTCTGTTGTGAGGTTGGGGGGGGTGTTGGGTGTATTCTTTTTGCCATGTTTGTTGGTTTGGGGGTATTCTTGTGTTGCGGGTTTGTTTGTTTTGGGGCTAGTTGGGGTTTCTGTGCCGGATGCTCTTCAGTTGGGGTGTGGTTGGATGTATTTATTTTATGGTGGTCCTTTCTATTCGTACATCAATGTATGTGTTTAACATATGTGTTCTACTGGTGTGTAGTTTGGTTGTTTGTTGTTTTATGTATTTATTTTGAGGGGACGATGGTGTTCGTGGCTTTTCGCCGCTCCTCGCCCCGGTTTTCACCGTGGGAAAATCGCACCTGGTGGTGGTCGCGGTTCAAGGGGCCCCCTATTCCTGGTTATTATGCCGACCTGTAAAGACGAACTTTGCTGAGCACTGCTACTATCACGCGTTTGAACCCCCTTCAATTGATCCCCGACCGCACGGCCGTCACATTCGGGTACGGTATCATAAGGTCGGATCTCCCGGAAGCCAAGAGCCCCTGTCATGTCATCTTTGTGGACGTTGGTCACTCGAGCATGTCCGTCGTTGTCATTATCTTCTCCGATGGCCAGCTGACCGTCAGGAGCATCGCATAGGACATGCATATTGGTGGTCACGACATCGACTACACACTCGTCGGGTACTTCTCGGAAGAATTGAAGACCAAATCCGAAATCGACGTGCTTTCAAATCCCAATGCAACGTCCCGGCTGTATGCTGCCGTCGAGAAATTGAAGAGAGGCGAACGCGGAGGCACCACTCGGCATTGAATCTATCGTGAACGACGTTGACTCTTCTTCGAGACTCCCGGGGGAGAAGTACGAGCAGCTCATCTCTAACGTCCTTGACTGCATTCCCACACCAATTCAGTGTACTATAGAAGAATCCGGTCTCAGCATCGAGCAAACCGATGCGATTGAGCTTGTCGGTGGCTCGATGCGTATTTCGGCCGTCCTCGCTAAAGCCCAACCCATATATCCTACGAAGTCCCTTTCGACGACGCTCAGTCAGGATAAAGCATACGCTCAGGGAGTTACCCTTTCTTGTGCGATCCTTGTCCTGTCCGGTTTTCTGCGTGCGCAATTTCGCGATCTACGATATTGTCATCTAACTCACCAAGGTACGCAGGGACAGGAACTTCGCTGATGACGAGGAAGGCACGTAGCTAGTATGTTTCCCTCACGGTAATAGCATCCCATCGTCCAAGGTACTCACCTTCTACCGCCAGGCCCCAGTGACATTGAGGCCATATACACCAACCCCGGTGCGGTCACGGGTTCTATCAACCCTTAGGTTATGCGCCTCACGGTGAAACATATCGGCCTATCACTAACCACGGTTATTCCAACATTCGTGTCGAGGCACCCCTCAATCTGCACGGTGTCCTGTCTTTCGAGGCAGCATATACGGAGGGTGTCGAGGAAAAGCAGGGATGCAAGCCAATGGCAAGTTATCTGACCCACCAAAGGAGAAAAAGGTTGTCGGAAAGAACACTGTCGCCTATGTCACTGGAGATGGATGGCTTGACTCGTCGGTGGTAACTGGTAGAAAAGAACAGGGAGGGCGAGCTCATGATGTATGCAATTGACAAGGTCATACAAGGTATCGACGTATGTTACTTGAGCTCTCCCAGGCCTCCCTCCCATTGTAATCCACTTCAGGAATGCAATAATCGGCTTGAGGAATAGATCTTTGACATGCGGAGGATTGCTACCCATCCTTAGTTCAGCCGCAGCCGCAAGAAAGCATGCGTTGCTCGCGGAACTATCAATGAATAAAGAATGGCTCTACTCGGAGGAGGACGAGGATGCGACATAATCGGCCCATGTCGCCCGTATCGAGGCAGCCACTGGCAGGAAGCTTGGAGATCCCATTACAATTCGTTTGCGTGAAGCCAACATAGCATCTGAGGGCTGTCGGGCTGTCGCTCAGCTGCGCGAGACTGATGGTCAATATAACTTGCAAGAAACCTCCTGGGAAAAGGCAGTTCGCGGACATCAATGATAAGGACAAACAGTCGACCATCGAGAAAAGCGTGAAGATTCAAAGTGGCTAGAATATCGGTCCGTGCGGCAGGACGAACATCCGAAAAACATCGATTTATTGCTGACTGCCGCAGAGACCTTGAAGAATCGGGACGGGCTTATATACTTTGCGACGTCGATTCTCACTCAATCGAAGCCCAAGCCCCGAAGGTCCATGGCACGGAAATGCCCACACCGCCGCCGGAGGGTGGTAGGCCACAACGGGAAATGAAGACGGAGGAAGCGCGAGGCCCGCCAGAGATGGACACAGATTAGAGAGGAACATTGTCCAGAGAGATGATGTATTTTTCGCCTGCCGTCATTTAATGATTTGATGTCTGCCCTCAAGGGTTTTACTCCCGAGGCACCGTGTTTTCTGAGGGCAGATCCGAGTCCATAAGATGGGTAATGGTTCGGACTGGACGGAATTGCAATAGGATGGTTGTCTGAAGAAGACCCTTCATGCCGGTAAACACTCATAAGACTTCGACCCACGCTGTCGTCTTGTCAATGCCTCCTTGTAAACACACTGTTGCTGAGGCGGACGCGTTGTACGAAGAAGGGATGAGGAGAACATAATAGACACGCGACGTCAACGGAAGTTGCTTTAATTCAACTTTGCTCACGATATTTGACATAGAGGGCTCGGGCTCGGACGTGTTAGAGAGAGATAGATGGAGTATGGCACGAACTCCAAGCTGCTTTGATTCGTGCAAACGATGAGATGGTAAACTTAGAGTTGGGGTGTTGATTTGAGTGGATTGAAAGCTGTGATATGTGCGTAACCCAGTACGTAACTGATCGGAGGGACGTTGATTTGCTCAAAAGACTTTCTCTTACACCACGATTGATGTCAGTTTGACGAACGAAGGCAGGACCTGGACAACACAAGAGCGGAGGCACACACTGGTTCGTTCTGTCCGAGCGGCATCTCAAGTCAAGATCGAGTATCGCCGACAGGGAAGGGAACATTCTGACAGACGAAAATGTACTACTGTATGGCTGAATTAATTAATATTGGCGATGTGACTGGCAGAAATGAAAGTATGAACATAGACATAGGGTGGATCCGTCTACGAAACTTCTTGTGTAGCGGAACCGCCTCAGTCACGAGTAGTAGGATCCCGACGAGGGCTGTTGTGGAATCCGTATTTATAACGCGCTACATGTAACTACGTACAATGACGCGCGTAAGCTGTTGGTATAGGCTGATTAGTTTGATTAAAATAGGGTACGTGGGAGTGCGTGGTGAGACGACATGTGTGGTCTGAATGCGGTGGCCCATCGGCCTGTCGCTCTATCCGGGGTCCTCTGGGATTGCCTCCCTCTCCTCTGCCTGAGCTTCCCCCCTTCTCGGTCCGACGCACGCTTGTTTGGTTGCGATAAACGCGCCAAGGGCTGCTCCGCATTTCTCGGAGCCCAAGATGGAGGAGATAGAGGTCGTGTCTGGGAGTGCGGTAATGTGGGTGTCTCTTGCCACCGCGTACTACATCGGGCACGCAGCTATGACATGGTGGGCGGTTTAGAGAGGCTATCCGCGCTCGCATTGCGTGGGGTCGTGGGAGTGTGCTTGACAAGGGCTTCAAGCTTCAAGCCTCACGGCCAGAATGGCTCCTGGGCTACTTCCCAAAGTCCCCCGACACCGACAGACCCCATATGCTTCGTGTGCGGAGACAAAACAGATCCTCTCAAGGCTTTCAACAGATACCTCCCCACTCAGGCCATGCCCTTCCGTTCGTCTCTTCTGCAGGCCACCAAATGATCTGACCAACGCCCTTTGCCTATCGCGTGGATGCATACATTGACACCGACCTACATGACGGCCAGGTTCTGCTGCGCGCGAAAAGTAATAACTCAGAGTTAGCTTGATAATGCCCTGTGGAACCCCTTTAGTGGAGTATCGATGACGAGCATGGTCAGAGCGGACAGGAAATGGCTGATGGCATCTAATATCTTTGCTGCGTCGACAGCAGGAAAAAAAGTCTAGAGTCCATAGAGAGTTCGATGCCTGCGACCTGACGCATCGTGCACACAGGGTGGGCGCAATAGCCTCGCGCCGCAGAAAACACCTACGAGGTGGCTCTCCAGGTAGGGGGTGGAGTAATTGGTGCAGATATAGATGTGGAAATGGATGAGAAGACTGCATCGCATATGTATGGCGTGAGAGGGACGACGATAGTGTTGTTTTGGAAAGAAAGTGCAAGCACCCCAGGCATTCGGGGACCGTCACTTCATCCATTATTGCTAATGACGATGCAGTCGTGACGAAAGGAGGTGGAAGTGAAATGCGACTATGAGAAAACGCTGGCGCGCACAGACCTTGGAGGAGGACGTACCGGTGGACGAGCTCAGCAACACTGTGAGTTCAATTTCCTCCCTGAAACCAAAAGGTAACTCCCATGTAGCACCATCCACCTCTGCCCATGCAACGATTTCGTTCTCGGAGGTGTGACCAATTCCTAGGAGACATTCTCTGACTTGGGCGATCCAAATTTGAGCGGTGTATTACTGCGTGTGCTTTCTTCTCTTGCTCCGTTTGCGATGAGCCGATTTTGCTATAGTATTCCCCACCTGGAATCTGAGAATGACAAGCCAAGGAGTTCATACGACGGTGAGAGGGAGCAAGACTTGTGGAGTTGATGCGACTGAATCGACTTCATTTGCATGGCCCGAGTAGTGAAATGATGGTTCGCATAAGCGTGAAACGTAATATATAAATCTACCCAGAATTGGGAATTCAATGATTGCAAGTCAAAAGTTGGACCCAGGTTCCCAGGAATGAAATGCATATCATTGGGAAAATATACAGAATGTTGCATGCATCGGAAACACTGGCGGCGGCGAATCAGCCCGCTGTCAAAGTATTCGCGCTGTGTCGGTCCTCACACCGGACTGGCGAGTGACGATACGACCGAATGTCTGCTCTAATTCTTCTGCACCAACAAACCTGCCCGAAGACAAGACGACATGTAAAACTAGATGCGTCTTCGGTGATATGTAAGAGACACCGGTGCAGCGTTGTTTATAAGGATTAGAAACGGAATGCCTGTCAGA
>QFEY01000371.1:0-19574 GCA_003316435.1 Russula virescens
ACGCTGGCGTCTGCATTCGTATCCAATCTGGGCAATATCGAGTGTTCCCTTATGAGAACCACTTCCTCGAACCGTTTGAGGCCGCTGTCCGAGCCCTCAATCCCGTCGTTGCCGTCAAGGTGCGTAGCGCGGCGGTCCATGTCGCCCTCAATGCAGCGTGAGTTCCTATGTATGCACGACTCAATGTAGTCAGGATTGACCCTGCCTTTCCAGGAATGCCGACGCGACTGCCATTTATGTGGATGACGACACTCGTATCCAAATTCTCGACAGCATGCCCGACTTGCCGCGTGCCGATAAGGAACAGTGTGGTGCATTTATCGTTAAGTTGCGTTCCAGTCGAATATCTACTATTTGTTTACACGGCCCTACAGCGTGACGAAGGGGTTCTAGTCGTCTGGTCAGACAACCTGGATACCATTATTCCGCTGTGCCGTGACTTTGAGAACAACCTAATCAAGCTCGTTTGGTCTCATCGGCATTCGTACGAGGGTCTTACCCCAGGGCAGAGCATCCCTGCAACCCCTGAACAAACATCCGCTCAGAACTCAGCTTTGGACGTGGGTCTCAACCAGGAGCCACAAGATACCGAACAGACAGACGAAGCTAAATATGAACGGAATGCGAGGCCCGTCTCTGGGGGTTCGTTTTGGGGATGGAGGCTTGGAGCAAGGGCAAAACGGGCTCCACAACCAGGCGATCTCGAGAAAGGCGGGGCTAGTGCTCGCCCTACTCGCTACTTTGCCCCGGTGTACAGTGGCCTCGGCTTAGCGTTGTCAACCTGTAAGCCACCAGCTTCGCGATTCCGTCATTTTTATTAACAGTATGTCATAAAAGTCTTCGTTGGCTGTGCCGTCAACGTCTTATTCACCGAATCCCGCCTGACCAATGACTATAAACGATTTGCCCTTTTGGCAAGTATACCGTTCGTTTTCTGTGTATCGCTCGTAAGACCATGTTCCACTACCTGCCTCCTCGCGTTGTCTAAGCTCCCGTTGCAGTTTTTCTCGCTTAGTGTGGTCGGAAATATCACCTATGTGTAAGACAGTCTTAAGTCGACACTCTGGACACAACTCACAATGTTTGACAGCTTTGGGCCTGTCTCCCAGTATCACGAAAACTCGAAATACTACTCGGCAATAAAGCCTGCAGCAAACCCTACGGTCGATGCTCGCCTACCTCACATCACTGTCGAGATGCCGGTGTACAAAGAGAATCTTGAACAGACCATGTTAGTTTGGACCTTGCTCCGTATAACACGTCTCTCATCAATCAATCACTGATCATCATAATAATCCAGTGCCCCTTCTATCATGTCAATTAAGAAGGCCATGCAAACCTATGCCCGCCAGGGTGGCACCTCATCCCTTTTCATTCACGATGATGGCCTGCAGGGCATCGGCGAGAAAGAGCGCGAAGAGCGTATAAAGTTCTATGCGGACCATGGCATCGGTTGGGTCGCACGTCCGAAGCACGACGATTCCGAAGGCGGATTCAAACGCCGCGGACGATTCAAGAAGGCCAGCAACATGAACTATGGCCTCGCGCTCAGCCTCAAGATGGAAAAGTTCATTCAGCAGCTCGAGATCGAACGTGGCGAAAAGCTTCCTTTTGCGGATACTTCCTCCATTGCCACTGACGGTGTTGAGGACATCGAGGAGCAGGCGCTGCGCATGGCAATCGAGGAAACCTACGAGGAGAGTGGAAGACAGTTCCAGCCCTGGGCGAATAATGCGAGGGCGCTCCGTGTTGGCGAGTTTATTCTCATCGTCGACTCTGACACCATCGTTCCTGAGGTGATATTTCCATCATCTCTCGCTAGCCCGCCTTCTTGATTTCTGATTGTTTGCTCACAGGACTGCTTCCGCGACGCTGCCCGAGAGCTTACTGAGTGCCCCGAAGTCGCCATCATCCAACATGACTCTGGTGAGTTTCGCTCTTTTTTCTCGTCCTTTGCAACCCGCCGAGTCAGTCGGATGCTCAAAATCGATGGTAGATGTCATGCAGGTTGCCTTTCACTATTTCGAGAACGGAATCACGCACTTCACACGCCGCATCAACAAGTGTATTTCGATGTCGTGCGCGAATGGCGAGGTCGCACCTTTCGTTGGACACAATGCGTTCCTCCGCTGGTCTGCGCTTCAGGATGCGGCGTTCGAGGACCCGGGTGATGATAACAAGAAGAAGATCTGGTCGGAGTCGAACGTGTCTGAGGACTTCGACATGGCTTTGCGTCTACAGGTTAGTCTTTGTCGAGTTAGGAAATGCATCGCCTTCTGACCGTCATACGCAGCTTAAAGGATACATCGTTCGGTGGGCGACCTATTCGGAAGGTGGCTTCAAGGAGGGTGTCTCGCTGACCATCGACGACGAACTGAACCGGTGGCAGAAGTACGCATATGGTAATTCCTTTACCCTGGACCATCAAAGACACTGACTAAGATCTGTTGACAGGATGTAACGAACTAATCTTCAATCCACTCATTCAGTGGTGGCGTTTGGGACCCGTCAACAAGCAACTGCGCATTTTCTTATGGTCGGAAGCCCCTGTCCACTATAAAATCGGCATGTTGTCCTGTGAGTTGTTTGGACTTTTTCTTCCGAGATCAGCCCTAACACGGAAGTAGACATGTTCTCATACTATGCCCTGGCCGGGTCTGCACTCCTCTCCTTCCTAAACTATATCCTTCTCGGTTGGTCTTTCAATATCGACAATTTTTATGAGCACTCTTTCGAGGTCTGGCTTGCCTGCGTCATCGTCTTCCCGGTAGCCGGTAACGTCGGCTTTACACTGCTGGAGTACCGCCTCGGTCAACGGAAGCTAATGGATTCTCTCATCGAGAACGTTACCTGGGTCCCATTCTTGTAAGCGTCATACCACCGCATCAGCGATTGTAATGTTTCTCACGGACCCGGATGTACACAGCTTCTTCTTTTTCGGTGGCCTATCGATTCACCTGACCGAGGCTCTCCTCGCGCACGTCTTCTCGTACAATATCACGTGGGGTGCAACTAAGAAGGAGGTTGAAAGGTCCAACTTCTTCATCGAGGTCCCGCGAATATTGCGCCGTTTCCGGCTGGCTTTCATCTTCAGCTTTCTGTTGCTCCTAACGATGATCATTCTCGCAACAAAGCTCGTACCTATGGGATGGCGAATTCCCGGCAACGAATGGGCCGTGATCAGTCCGCTGGCGATCGTAGTTGGGTGTCACATCCTCTTCCCAATCGTGCTCAACCCGTGGTTGATGATCTTTTCATACTGATCACGCAATGAAAGCCTGAGGACTCGGATCGCATAATTTGTCGTTAGCTCAACTTCAACCTTTGTACACGCCATAGTTGGTCGGGCACAATCGACCACCCACTCTACAACCTGTATCTAACAACGGACACCTAGAGCCTTGTTTTTCTCTGTGCACTCTTTATTATTCCCATAGACCAGATTTCGTCAATTCCCCGGACAGTACGCTACATAGGTTTACACCCATTAAATAAGTTTGTTTTGGTTCTTGTTCGGTTCTTGCCATGGACGCAATGGATGTACACGCGAGCACTTTTAACAAACGTTGCATAGGATATTGCCATTTTCCCGCTGGGCTTTGTCATTTCTTGTCGCTCCTTCTAGGACTTGTGGGGTAATCTGACTATAAATTAATTTTGTCGCTGAACAACAGTCTGAACGGGTATCGATGGAAAGAATTGCCTATAAGAGTTAGGGCTGCCTGACTCTAGTGCATACATTTTGAGCTGATAGCTCCAAGTTCTTAAAGTTTGGCGACGATACGGTTTTCTGTATGCGGAATAACGTGGGATTCCGAATCATCCTGAAAATCAAATGTCGGAGGCACATCGCTGGCATGCCAGGGCTGGGAAACTGAGTTCATAAAAAAGACGCTTCCATTCTCCGTCTCCTTTTGTACCATAAATCCGGTTTTTCGAGTTGAGGAAGAAAGCCAAGGTTGGCTTGGCCGATAATAATTCAGGGGTAGTTGACAGCATTGATATACGTTGAAAGGTACTGCACCAGGCACCAAGGTATCGAGTCGATCAACTAGGGCTTCGCATGGATGTATATGATTTGAATATAAAATCAAGTATATAATCGCAGTAGCGCAGGGATAGTTGCACTAGACGATTCAGTCACTAGCAGAAAGATAAAACGAACGTAGGTGGGAAATAAGAAGCGATGTCAGACCCGAAACAGTCACCTCTCACCCAATCAGGGCTTCTCGTCGATCGAACCATCCATCACGTGATCACGATGTAGCTTCCGTCAAGGGTGCAGACTTGTGATAGTGATATCAAGCACTCCGACAAGATCAAAGTCAAATCCTCATGCGATATCTCATCATATGCGCAATTGGATTCCCTCGTTGGACGCGGTCATGTTGTATAGTGGTGGGAGTTCCGCTAACACGGGCTGCATAGACCTCACTTGGGCACGGTCATAAGCCATCACGCCCGCTCAGGGCACGATCGTTGCGCAACCAGCTCTCTCCTGATCTACCTACCTTCATCATATATCTCATACCTTTGGCCCACTGGGTTGCATGCAGAGCTCGAGGTGGGGTTAGCCTTGACTTATCCGCGAGTGATCCTCATGACGCTGTGCTCAAAGAAATGGCCTGGCACCCCTCAACAGCCACTATCGCGTACTTCACATCCACCTACTATCAATAGACAACGATCATCAGTCCACGGTGCTGTCCATCGCTCGGTTATTCAGGACTTCAGCAGGTTCACGCGAAACGCGTCTGATCCGTCTGGTAATATCAGAGACACCAACTTGGAAATTGCGCAGGGCAGGGCTATACGCAGATGATAATGAGCGGATGGTCTCTGCACTCAGTGAAACGTCACAGTTGTTATCTATGACTTTTCACGAAACAACTGAGACCCAAAAACTGCCATGAAAGAACAGAGACCAGCACTTTTTTGGCTTGAGCATCAAGACCAACGCTATCATGTCCTAGCGATATGCAATCCTCTGCCGCCATTACCGTGAGACAGCCCCACTACTGGATGGTGCGCTCTATCCTAGAACGCGAACACGTGAGGGACTCGAGTGACGATGCCCCCGATGCCAAGCCACAGCCCGATAAGCAACATGACGTCCATAGCAGCTCACATTCACCACATATTCCGCGGAGCGGACAGCTCCAAAGCCATGAAATCGCACTGCAGCTGCGCGGCGCCGAGAGCACATTGCCAAGCGGCAGTGTCCAAGGTATTGCCACATCCCCAGAGTAGCCCTCATAATGAAAAAAAGCACCTTGATGTGCGCTTGGCTTGGCGACGGCTGTAGTTGCAATTGTGATTCTTGTGCGGACGCCGGTCGTCATTGTGGCCTTCGTGGGAAGAGTGTCGAGGATGACGGAGAGCGGGGCGATGTCCTAGATCCCGAGTGGCATGGCGAGCGGAATGCGCGGCGTGAGGCCGAGGGTGTTGATAATTACGGCAGGGGCTGTTGAGTCATGGACGTGCGTCCCTGGGGAGGCCGACGAGCTTGAGGTGCGAAAGCAGCGAGGCGGTCGCGAGGATAGGGAATATCTGCGCAATGCGCATATCATTGGGCCATCCAAGCATGGGCACTAGTCAATTATCAAGGTTAGAGAAGGATACACCATAGGCGGTAGCGAAGCCGAACACTTGCGTCCCGTCACGTACGGCGTACGCGGAGACCCGCTTCGAGGATTACGTGTAGTACGACGAGCACCTAGGGTAAAGATTGAGGGCGGCATAAAGACTGTTCGACGGTACAGTAATCTAAATGCGCTGCGTGCGTGGAATCATTTGATAGGCGAACATGCAGAGCCAAGGATGAGTGGGAGGACGTATGTGAGGAAGGGCCATGGATGTCTTGGCCAGACTTTGGAATGGGTCGTCGAGGATCCAGAGCCATGCCGTTTCACCATGAAGCACGTAGAGTACTACAGTACTGTAGCGGTAGCAACACAGGACAACAAAATTCATCGGGAATTACCGAAAAACTGGACAGTATTGTAGTTCGCCAAACGGCCCGGAATCCCAAACATTCCTGTCAACTGCCAAAAAAAATGCAACTTCCGACTCAATCTTATCGTTGCTTGTCTGGCATAGCTAAAGCGTATGCGGGCGTTCAATGGAGTACAAGGTCAAATCTTTTGAACTCAAGATTGTATCAGGTTGACCGAAGTCCTTGGCTACTCGAGATCTTCCATAAGCCAAGGTACTAGCATGATAGTAGTATCGACGCTCCTCAGGGAGGGCATAAATTAAGAACGCGGTATGATACTTGCTCGCTACGTGATGACGTTGGCTACTGTAGCCAGGCCTAAGCAGGCCTCCCAAATCATGACCATAAATGACTTTCCACGCTCGACGGAATGGCGGAGTGCCCGCGGCTGACCTATCATCTCAGATTCCGATCCGTTGGGGTCTTTATTATCGACAGCTAGTCCTTCGTGTGTATAGCATTTATCCAAAAGAACGTCCAGTAATGACAGTAGGGGATGTGATCCGACCGAAATGTAAATAAAGCGAATGGAATGGAAAAAGAGTGTCCCATTAACAAGGTTCATTCACTACCCTATGGTAAAAAAAATGATGCAACAGAAAAGACGATGAGGGTATCTTCATAAGCGATCGAACAAGGTCGACGCGATCTTAGCTTTCATTTTTGCGGCTTGCCTGAAACTCAGACGCCGGGGGGATGGAAACCTGGCAGGGCGGGCCAGTTACCAATCTTTCCGGGATCACCGCCGATACGAACAAACACGCTGTGAGAGGGCGTCGGGCCATCGAGCACGAATAGCTGGTGCCATCCTGGAGGACAGACGTTCGCGTTTGGCGGCGCGGTGACAGTGCAAGTATTTCCGTTGCACGAAAACGTGGGGAAGATGATGCGGTTGCCCATGGCGTTGCCGTGCGTGCTCGAAACGGCACCGACAAGTGAGACGCGCATAGGACCGCCTTGCGGTAAGTTCACCGTTATCTGGTACTGCCCGCCGTAGGCCCAGTCGGTGACTGGGACGGTCACGGTAGGCTGGGTTAATCCCTGGCTGAGGTACGGAGGGATGTAGACCTCGATGCGCAGCTCTTCTGGGTATCCTGGTGTTTGGGGGTCTGAGCCCGAGATCAGTACCCGGCCATCGGGGAGGAGCGTTGCTTCGGAGTGATATAACCGTGCGATGGTCGTGTTACCGAGGATCGAGATACGGGAACCGACAGGTTGCGAGGGGTCGTACAGCAATGCGGATAGGTTCGGATCGCCTGCGAGGCCAAAGCCTGCGACACCTGTATGCGCGCCGTTCACGATCAGGATGGTGCCGTCTGGGAGAGTAGCCATGCAAGGCATGACACGTTTCGAGGGCTATGTACACGGATCATCAGTCAGTTGGTGATCTTCATAAGAACGGAAAAAAACAAAAGTGATGGACACTGACCATCCGTTCAATAACCCACGTTGGGTTGGCAGACTCGGGCTGTATGGATACACAATTGTCCAGGGCAATTCCAAAATCGGAGCCACCGCAGATCAGGACAGTGATTAGATCCGTGTAAGGGGGATATTGAGGCAGGAAAACGGAAGTGCCTTCCAACGGATATGTGCGACCAGCCTTGGAACTCACGACGGAACCGGGCATGTTGGGGAGGACTTGGACGGTGGCGAACGTGACTGGATCAAGGATTCGTGCTTCATTGTAGTATGCTGTCCTTGCGAGTGAACAAACCTGGGGCCAGGAAGTTGATCATTTCGAACTCACCAACGAATATGCGACCGCTAGGGAGAACATGAAGGAAGGGATAAAGGTTATTTGGGTCTGTCCGATTGAGCCAGTCAAGAAAAACTGTTGTACTGCCGCCTGGGATGCGGGGGAGAATCTCGAGTGTCGGGCTGGGTGAAGCATTTGCGCCTGTCTCACCGCCCATAACGAGGACACTGCCATTGGACAATACCAGGGCACTTGGATACCAACGTCCATTCTGCGTGGGGAACTCATTGAGCAACAAGATACATGGTATTTTAGGATGCATTCGTCACTCATACCTGGAGCACGAGGGTGTTTGGATCTTCTTCCCAGTCATTGGTTCCATTGACTCCAGGCGAACCGTTAGGGGCATAAAGTCGGACACCATACGTCGATGCTTCCGACCAGCCACCAACATTGAGGATACGAGCGGCCTTGTCTGGAAGAACGAGGGCGGCAGAACAGAAAACGTCTGATTTGAGGTGCATTTCGCGCCAAGCAAGATTGAAGTTGTTGACGAGACTCAAGTCCAGTTCGTACGCGCCGGTAGAGTTTGAGTACTCGGATGTGCCGCTTTTCTCAAGGAAGGAGACCTTTCCGTTAATTCCGACAGTGGCGAGCAGTGGAGGCACAAGTCCAGGAATGAGATACTAGATAGCATAACCTTTCAGCACCCATGCGCAAGATGATGAAAGGAGAAAATATGCGTACCTGATATTTACCGATATTACTAGGGGTTTTCCAATTATTCATGACACCGTTCCAAAGGTAAAGCTGCAACCTCTGGGAACCCCCACAGAGATGTATGGGGTCCCCTGAACAAGGCATGTTGCAGTCGGTTGCAGGAGCCATCGTACCCCCGTTGTTGGTTATGTCCGCCACGTCGCCGCACCCTAAAGAGTATCAATGTAAGCGACATCGTGAACGCCTCGGAGCAGGGTAGATGGCTCACAGCACTCATCGGTATATTCCATACCCCCGGCAGGATAACCAAACTTTGCGCACAGTGAAAGACAGTTCTGGGCCGTGTTGTTCTGGGGGAAGAAAATTTTATTAGGGAGAGTCGGATTGGCACCAGCCTGACTATTAATCAGAGTGAGCATCTGGCTCTTAGAAAGTCACAGAAGTAAAGGAAGCAACGTACGCCAAGCATCCCGAATATTGCCAATTTCCAGGAAGGTTCGTTGTCTGTACTGTGGGTACCGGGTATGCGGTAATGGAACTCATATTGGTGTAGACCGAAAGTCGATTTGGTCCACCACATGCTTCACTGGAGTTCGCAATATTTAGATTACCTGCGTGGACCACAGAGAGAGAAAGAGGACACCGTGACTTACGTCGACTTTCCACCACATCCCATATTGCAGTCGCTTCCAGCCGAAGTAACCCCACCGCTCATCAAATTGTTACCACAGACTGTGAAGAGTAATCAGTGACTTGTCGACAAGAGGTCAATCACTTGATGGAGGCAAAGGCCAAACCTACAGCATTGGACGCCAAATTCCATGCCGGCAATCGAGAAGCCTTGGGACGAACACGAAGCAATGCAGTTTTCCACAGTAAGCGCTTGGTTATCCGGGAGCTGAGTTGGGAAGATGCGTCCGTGGGCATTGTCCCTGGATGGTTTTTGTTTTTAGTAAGTTCTGTGCGTCACGCATGGGAAAGAGGACCTACACCCAACAAGCGTTGTATGACCATCCCATTGGGAGACCAGAAAGGACCGGTTGAGGCGCTCCAGGCGTTGTGCCAGTAGGCGGAAGCCCAGTTCCAGTGTAATTGTACACGTTAAGGCGGTTGGGGCCACCACAAGTCTCGGCGCTGTTTCCGCTGCATGCCATGGTACATCCGGACGATGCTGGAGCGCCACCATTAACGATGGCAGTGCCGCAATCTTGAACAAGCAAGTAAATGAACAAGTACTGAGACTTGGGACGATTAATGGTACATACAACACTCATCAGAGTATTCCACACCAGCGAGGGGATAGCCCGAGGAGAAGCAGGCCTGGGTACAGCTTTCAACACTGTTGTTGGTAGCACCACCAATGGGTGTTGTCCCAACAGGCAGAGCCCTCCCGTTAACGTTGTCGCTGATCATCAGGAAACAAAGGTGTTAGTGGTTCGCCTTCTGTCGAGGGAAGGAAGGTTGAAGGCACCTGTAGCATCCTAAAGAAACCCATCCATTTGCCTGCATAGTGGGAGTCGATGAAGCGGAAGTTGATGTACTGGAAGTTGATGTACTGGAAACTGATGTACTGGAAGTCGATGTGGTAGGGGAGGTGCTGTACACATTAAGGCGATTAGGTCCGCCGCAGTACTCGCCTTTGTTCCCGCTGCAGACCATATTACAATCACCGGCAGGTGTCGGAGCGCCGCCATTGGAGAAAGCATTACCGCAATCTTTAGGACGAAAGGTGAATGAGACAAACGCTGGATATCGAGGCGATGGATATTACGTACAACACTCATCAGAGTATTCCATACCAGCTAGCTTATAGCCCGCTGCAAGGCAGGCATCGGCGCAACTTTCAACACTGTTATTGGAAGCACCACCAATGGGAGTAGTCCCAACTGTCAGAGTCCTCCCGCCGCCAACGTTGTCGCTGATCAGCGGGCACAAAGGTGTCAATAGTTCGCCATCTGTCGAAGAAAGGATGAAAGAACCTATAGCATCCTAAGGAGCTCCAAGGACCATAGCTGGGCACGATTACAGGCCCGGTCAAGTGGCCGCTGCCAGTATAGTTGTACACGTTAAGGCGGTTGGGGCCACCGCAGGTCTCGGCGCTGTTTCCGCTGCATACCATAGTACAACCGGAAGTTACCAGAGCGCCGCCATTAGAAAATGAAGAGCCACAATCTTTAAGGAGCAGGTTAGATGGACAAGCACCGGATAGTAAGGGCATGGGTAACACATACAACACTCGTCGGAGTATTCCATACCGGCTAGGGGATAACCGGCAGCGAAGCAGGCCGCGGTGCAACTTTCAACACTGTTATTGGAGGCACCTCCAACGGGAGGTGTTCCGACAGTCAGAGTCCTTCCGCCAACGTTGTCACTAACGGGAAGACACAGAAACGTTTGTGATCCTCTTTCTATCAAAGAAGGAGGATGGTGCACCTGTAGCATCCCAACGAAGTCCATCCATTTGCCTGCGTGGTGGGAGTCGACGTAGCGGAAGTTGATGTACTCGAAGTTGATGTACTCGAAGTCGATGTACTGGAAGCCGATGTAGTGGAAGTCGATGTAGTGGAAGCAGATTTAGTGTAGACAACCAGACGGTTGGGACCACCACAGAATTCAGAGCTATTTCCGCTGCAAACCATAGAGCAATCACCAGGGGGTGTCGGAGCGCCACCATTAGAGAAACTATTGCCACAATCTTCAAAGAGTAAACTTGATGGACAAGTGCAAATCTTTGAAAAGAGAGCACTTACAACATTCGTCAGAGTATTCTACACCAGCTAGGGTATAACCCGAGGCCTGGCATGCAGCTGTGCAACTCTCAACACTGTTATTGGAAGCACCACCAATGGGGGTAGTCCCAACTGTCAGAGTCCTCCCGCCGCCAACGTTGTCGCTGATCAGCGAGGACAAAGGTGTCAATAGTTCGCTATCTGTCGAATAGAGGAAGAAAGAACCTATAGCATCCTAAGGAACTCCAAGGTCCACTTCCCGGCGCAATGATAGGAGGAGCTGGGGGGGTGGCACCACTCCAGTACATGTTAAGGCGATTGCCGGCACCACAAAACTCGCTTGCGTTTCCTGTGCACGGGAAGCTACAATCCGAAGCGGGAGCACTTGCACCGCCATTTGATATGATATTCCCGCAATCTTATGTCCCAGACCATTTGTGAAGGATAGCGAAGATAGGAGACAAATAGTACTTACAACATTCTTGGCCGTATTCAACACCGGAGTAGATATAGTGCTGATTATTGCAGAAATTCACACAATTCTCGACGGTCATATTCTTCGTATCCGTATAGGCGGCAGACGTGAGGGTGCGTCCCCCGACATTGTCCCTAATTTGTTTAAAGGTCAGAAGATCGGCAGCGTTGCGATTGCACGCAATAGACCAACAAGTAGCACCCGATTGAGCTCCAACCCGTAGGAAGACTACGTTGCTGTAAGCGGAGATGGCGCAGGTGACTATGTTTGAGGGTTCTGCGATGAATTTGGGAGCCATCTGCATGTACGAACTAGCATGAAGCGACGTAGGTCATATCAGTACTGTTTTTTTTGAAGAGCGCGTAGGAATAAAGGCGTACAGGTACTACGGTGAGCAGCACCGCGAAGTGAAAGAGCGTGGGTAAAATGAGTGTGGGACGCATCTCGCGCACCAAGTACGGACGAGATGTCAATGAGGCGAGATACTTGAAACAAACCAGCGGAGTCACGTTCTTAAAGGTCTATGGTGCCTATGAATGACATGACAATGTCTGAATAACCTGGCTCATCACTAAAGCCTTTTACCAACGGCGTGGTTCCACTAAACCAGGTGAGAGCCCAAAAGCGGGGACATTGTCACACCAACTGTCAAGAGCCGCCGACGGCAGGTCTTAGGGTTTCAAACAGTTCAAGGTAACCATAGCGTAGATCATCTTATTCCGGATATATCGGAATATTGTTGGGTACCGAATCTTGAATGCAACCTCCGCGATCGGAGGAAGGGCACCTGTAAGGGGGTGAAATAATAGATTTCACATAAGCATGTCGGACATGTGAGAAATCTCACGATGCGGTAGGGCGGTGTGAGAGCGGACGCCCAAGTCAGACTAAGCTATAAATGTCTGTGATTGTCTGTGACAGTTGAGATTGTGGCACGGTGTATCCATCAATACTTTGCGGCTTGACTTGACTGCATCTCTGCTGCGTAGAACGACTGGTCACTGTCGCTGTAACTCGGAGGTCGTTTAGAGCAAAAAAAACGCGGAGAACACGTGATCGCGAGAGTTGAATTATGATTACGGTATGATTCCGTATGAAACGTACGATAATCTCCGCCCAAATTTTGCAAAACCCTGACCCGACGAGCCCGGCGCGTCTGGACCATATCTTGAGTCCTGATGTCGCGGCTCAAAATCAGGGTGCCGAAAATGGCGAAGATGTCCATATTGGGCCATTTTTTGCGAACGGCTCAATTCAGTAGACACTAAAAATTTTCTTGACCCCTGGTTCTCGCAATAGACCCTGGTTCCTACTACGCGTCGTATCAACCATTCTCCTTACGGCTATGGTGCCTTCACGGTACGGTACAGCACGCTCAATGGAGACCAGTCTTGCTGGCCCCTGCAAGACGCCGAATTTGACAACATTGTACAGTCTCAACGCTTGATGGCAACAGAAAACGAGCTTAATGCACTAGAGAGACCCATCGTCCTGCGGATAATGTACGTATGGCATTGTCGTCTTTCCGGGTGTTTTTTTCCCTTTTCCTTTCCTGTGCTTTCGTTTCCAGAGTCCCTTACGAGTTACAGCATGAAACCTGACCTGAATATCGACCATTCCTGTGGCGTGACAAGAACCCCTGGATACTGGCATCGAAGTTCTAGGCTACGAATATATCTTCCGACCATAGGTTAATGCATGGGAATTGGGGACAGTTCTTGAACATTCCTTACGAGAAAGAATGGTCCCGGAGATGCCATGCATCTTTAGAATCAACGTAATGCCTTGTCCGGCTTTTTCTTGGCGTGATTTACAGCATGCAACCAAGGAATATGCCCTCATTCAAAACATTTATGCGTTTCTGGACCCGTCACAACTAGTGGCTGTCCTCAGACGACAAACACAGTAGAAACTCTCGCCGTAGTCGAATGGTTCCTATCTCCTTTATCTGAATGGCACATCTCTGATAGGTTCTTGGTACAAGCATTCCGGTGGGGTGATGATCTGCTACGGCTGTTCACAAATGCACTTTATGTTCTGGACTGATGGGATATACGACATACAGTGGGAAAGCCTATCGGTTCTTCAACTCATATACTCTGCGCGCGAGCATGGCATATGTTGAGGCAATCCGGTGGCAATCCTTGCCTTTGGTATATATTGTCAAAGACCAGGTTCAACCTAACTGAAATCGTTACGTAGTTGGATCCAAGCTCCTTCACCAAATTTTTGTACTCTCATCATCTCTGCCGCCTCACTCTGATGTCAAGCAACATTGCATGTAGGGCCCACATGTTCATCAACCACCTCTAGGAATCACGCTGATGGGGTACCATATACTCACCATGGCAGCGATGACAGTACAAGGCGAACCACAAGCTATCACTTCAGTTCCGATTTTTAACCATTGACTGGCGCTGCTAAGGTTGTATGATCTTTTCTTATGGTTGACAGTCGTGGCTACCACGTAGGCTTTTTTTGTTTCGCGAGCTGAGAGGAGGGGCTTTGTGTTCGCCTGTGCCAGCCTGATAATGCAACATGCTCGCATTATTCTACTCCGGCTTGTCCAAAGACGAGCTTTCGGAGATATGCCACCCTTCTCCCTGGACCAGTCGAGTTGTCTCATTTTTACTTGGAAAACCCATAAATAGGGCCTGTACAGCAACGGGATTCTGACCCGGGACTCGAACTCGAAACCCCAACACGTGACTGCGGGGTTTTCCGGGAGTAACGAGAGTGACAAGCGTGATGTATGTGATATGACACAATATGAATAATACGAGTTTTTTTTCGGTGTTGTCATCATCTGTTTACTCAACACACAATAATTTTTTCTCACAAAAGACATATGGACTGTATTAAAAAGAGGTCAAGGGCACCATATATGATGTTTCATGATGATTGGTAAAGAAATGAGCAAGAAATTGATGCAAATCACAACCAAAAATAAAATAAAAAAACTCATATAACTCATATTGTGTCATATCACATACATCACGCTTGTCACTCTCGTTACTCCCGGAAAACCCCGCAGTCACGTGTTGGGGTTTCGAGTTCGAGTCCCGAGTCAGAATCCTGTTGCTGTACAGGCCCTATGTAGGCGTTCTGAAGGTGCGTACTGCAGCGTTACACCGATTGTTACTGTCGTAGGTATTGGGTACAAAAATTTCTCACTGCGCGCTTTGTGCTGTGTATTTCGATCCTTTGTCTGTCCCCGACGATGATCTGCACACGGTGTGAAGGCAAAAAATCTGGTGTCTGGCCCGTTTACTATCTTCAGAGCTGCCACTCTACATCTCTATTGGGTCTGTCATTGGCATACTTTCAGCCATGTGCGCTGTCTCAGATTTGAGAGTTTTCTGTGGCCGATGATGTCCCACCGAATGGCTGATAATGTCAAAATGCTAGGGCAATATTGTGCCAAGCGTTGATGCAACCTCTTGGCCAATCTCTTGAGCAAGAGTCAATGAGTCTTTGGAGAGAACTCAGATAGAGGACAACCACTTTTCCAATAAGGGAAGGTTAAAGAGTCCATGAACGATAGAAGGGGTAGTTCGTTAGTGTTCCCCATTCCGTTGGCGTCCTCGTTCATCACTGGTTCAGTTGGTGTGTTTGCACGCACGGGTCACACTGGCAGCGAGTAAGCCGATGGAGGTAAAGCTGCGGGCAGATACGAAAGAAGGCAGTTCATATTGTTCCAAAAGCAGAGCATGCTACCAGTGTGTAGTGGGAACCGCACAGTGCGTGCGGGAAATGTGCGGCTGCCAGCGTGCCTGTGGAAATAGACCGCCATTTCCGTTCAGTTCACACCTTGATTTTCTCCGAACCCCCACTATGTCAATCCTGTATGATACTCTCTATCGAAACATACCCTTACACAATGCAACTAGAGCACTGTTGAGCGCAGAACGTGCGTCGATATTAATGGATATCTACGCTGTGCAGGACAGTGGTTGTCTATGTCGAAGCGATATTAACCGCGCGTTTCACTCTGACAGTTGGCGACAATCTTCCATCAATCATGATCTCAGTATTGTACCGTACTCGGTGGCCACCCTATCTCCTCCGCGGGTGAATCCCTTATCATGTCATGTGCTGTCGGTCATCCCAAGAGGTTTACACTGGCTTATCACCGTCTGCGCGCGCAGTACCAAGCACTAGCCGGATTTACAGAGATGGATCCACACTTGAAACCTTTCCGTCTATCATCCACGTCCAATCACTACTGGCGCACGTCTTCTCGTTCTAGCTACGTAGCTAAATGCGATCCAGAAACCAAGATTCGTGTTCCTCTAAAGACAGTAGCAATAGAACCGAACCAATTACCACGGTCTCACAAACTCTGCGTATCCTAGTCCTAGCTTCGACTCATGCAGTATACACAGTCATTGCACAGCTGGCTTTTCTTGGTATATCCCGCCTCCGAAATTACGCATCCGGGTACCCAACAACTGTTGTCAGTGAATTTCTGCCTTGGGCCGATTCTAGGAGCACTACAATAGTGCTAGTGTGCTACCGCGACTCTTCTGGGTTTTGGAAAGTGCGGTACCCATCTTGATAGGCTAAAAATTATCGTCCTCATCACGTAGGCCTCGGTGTCATGATCCTCATCATTTCATGGGTCAACGCATCCCCGAACTGTGCTGGAGTAGATTGTATGTCATTACGATCACAACGCTCGTAGTCTTTCTTTCGCAGTCGTGATTTGGTTTGTACGCAACTTCTGTTTCATCAGATTCACTGTTCACCGAAAACGCCCCATATGCAAATAATACCTTCACTTCACCTCGCAGAGGTTCTTCCGCATAGCGAGTGTACAATGGTTTGTGCCATGGCGAGCCCTAATTTGCAGTATCTGCGATGACTTCAAATATCCAAGCGAGTGTGTCAGTACTTCTATTATGAGGCTATCCCAGAGGGAGAACCTCCCCGCCACGATGCCTTCTCCAGGCCCCGCGCGTCCAATAATCCCAGTCGATGGCAGGGGAACACATCGATAGATATGAGACTGACTTGTCTCGTGTAAAAAGGCGTGCAGGATATTTGCAGATGTGCAGCAGCACTTGGTGTAGCTGAGATGAGCGGATCTCTGACTCTCAAAGAACACCAGAAAAATCAGTTCCTAGAACGCATCACATACGAGAGGCTTCATAAAAAAGGGTAAGGGAAAACCAAAGTCGAAGCAAAATGTGACTCTTAGATATCCGGCGTACTGGTGATCTTGTGGTTGGCATCAATTGGTGGTCAGGAAGTGTCACAATCTACGTCGCATCGCAGCAAGTCATTTCAAGGACTCAGACACTGCACATCGAAGAGCTATGCGTGCCCGCAATTGTGGTAACTGCGTGTGGGAAATCGTCCTAAAGTGCCTACGCAACCTTGTGCGTGACTAGCATGACAATGCACGGCGTAAAACCCATTGCCAAGTACACGCTAGCACCGGGGACCCTTGCGGATGACTTCCTCACCATCGAATCATGTGCGCCTTCCTCACCGTGTGGTACATCTGGCTGCACTCACTCCACTTATCCGAAGACGACATGTTACAGATCAGACAGCTAAGTCATACGCTCTTCACCATCGATAGCGATTATAGGTATGACGTGCCAGCGAGGTAAGCCCGTGATGACTGATTAGCCCAAGAATTTGCGAGGTGTATGATACTGGTTTGGGCATAGCTCTTTTCCACCTGCACGTCGTCGGGAATTAATGGTTATTGGTGCCTTTTTTTATGCGTAAGAAATTATAACATTCATGGCCCGAAGATGGTAGGGTAGTTGAACATTATTCCAAGTACGTTTCTTCCGACCTTGTCCCTAGCCCAAAGTCCTGGATCGACAAGGACGGTGATACACAAAAAAGGCCAAATTGTTGGCCCTGTCTCGGGCTTGCGGTGCGCCGGTGCCCATCGAAAGGAATGACAAGGGACGGTTTCCGTGCTAGTGTTCGAGTGCTCTTTTGATTTGGGATAGTATAGTCTACTGGTTACGGTTGATATGATGCCTTGTGTCACTTGGGCATGCCGTACTCGGGACAGCCCAAATTGGAGCCGATTATGGACAGTACGGTTTCGAAAAATAGTCCAAGGAGATATTTCAGAAACTACGACGTGCCCGAGCCTGAGCGAAGCATGATTGCGCGTTCGTGACCCTAGTTGTGTATACCTGGTAGTCGACCGAAGGAGGCTTGAACTTAGAGGATTTTGGCCCCCTTACAGCGCTATTGTATGCCACGCGTGCAGGACCTGAAAGTTAAGGGACGGGAAATAGGTGTCGTGATCGTGTCGAATCCCATGTGCTGTCCTCGCTGACCGATGAATGTTGTTTCTCGATCCGTCATATTTCATAATTGCTGGTCGTTGTATTATTTCTCGTGGGAAGTTTGACAGCAGAATCTTGAAATCTCTTGTAACGTGAAAGTCCGCAAGTAACCAAAATCATCCAATTAGCATTGACGCAGTAACTATATACTCCAACGTAGCGTATTTGACATGTAGATACGTATCACCGTGCACCGCCTGTAGTCCCGAAATAAAGAATTGTATCAGGAAAGAAATGAATGGGTTCAAAGCCTCTAAGTGACAAAGTCCGTATAGATATCGAGTAAAAATTGTTCAGTGTCCCCCAACAAGAAACAGGAACTAATAGCGCAAATCAACACAGTTCCCACATCTTCACGTAATCGCTATCCACGAGGGTTAGCCCAATTTCAAAAACGAGCGACGATGGACACTTACATCCTCAGCGCACGGTCTTCTTCGCTCTTAGGCCATGTAGCGGACCACTTGTCCTGAGACTGAGCGAAAAGTTGCATCGCATCTAGATAGCGTAGTAAGTCGTCATTTGTCCCCCAACTACACTCAAGACAACGAAGTGGCACTCACTGATCGCTCCGTTCAGCCACGGCTTGTTGCCAGCTTGATCTGGGAACCAACCGTTGGTGCCGCCCACAGCAACATTAAGAATAAGATAGAATGCTATAGCGAATCAAAAAATGTCACTTTTATTCGGACTTGGAGGTTTACCCCCGCTCGGGAACTGGACGTACGCTGATCGAAAGGAGCCGAGTTTCCACGGCCCGCCCAAGGGTTAGGAGTGAGGATTTGTTGCGAGCCGTTCGAAATGGACGTTGGAAATTGACCACGCTGGAAGAATGGAATGTTGAAACGCAGGTCAAGCAGGTGCTGAAGACGGCTGTCTACATAAATACGCCTGTTTTGAAGACATTACGTATCAGTTGCTGCGAAGAGAAGCGCTTTAGAAAACTGAGATCTTACAAGAAATCCTCTGTCCATTCGAGGGAGTAGGTGTGGAAGCCGTCCGCGTAAGTGGATCGCCGCAAATTCCACCAACCGAATGTCTTGTAGACAGCATTCAGCCACGTCATCGGACCCCAGTTCAACGATCCTCGAACGTAGTTGACTCCTCTGCAAGATGGTCTTTATTAGAGGCGGAACAGAAGAAATCCGAAAAGACATGTTGGCATACTGTTCGGGATATGTCGGGCCGTTGCCGCGCGATTCCATGAGATCAATCTCACCTGAAATGGAAGAAAGACCGTCAAGGCACATCCAGAATAACGAATTGAGGACCTTTTCAAAAACTCACCACTACGAGGCCATTCTCCGTAAGTGTCGTTTTCCGGGAGCATCCAAATAGCGGGCCATAACTACGAGAAAAAAAACCAGGGGATTGAGATAACGGCGATTATGACAAATACGGTTAGGGACGAACCCAGTCTCTAAAACAGGCACGAAAGCGATAAGTTGGCGCCTTTTGGCATGACACCGGCTACGATCGACTCACCCTCGAGGTAATTTGGCTCGTACCTCCACCTTTCCATAACGAATACTCCGTTTACCCTTTGTGGAAAGACGGGCGCTCATGACCGGATTAATGACAGTTCCTGCCGTGTTATTGCTGACCACGCCACACGCTGTCAAGTTCGTGTTGGTGC
>QFEY01000372.1:0-66588 GCA_003316435.1 Russula virescens
TCACCAACATATTTGGAGGTGCAGATGCCAATGAAGGTCTGGGCTTGTTTAGCTTGAGCTTCGACTGGCAATACATTGGATCCGCGTCAGTCTCCCGCGTTCGTGACATCTCTATGCATCTTAACCTAGCTATCAACAGATATATGAGCCTTCCGATCATCCAGCAAGTGAATTCCTGGGTCGGGATTTTCTTCTGCTATATCGCGATCGTGGCTATCTACTGCTCTAACACGTGGAATGTAATTGTACCTTTCTTGCCAGCGATTCATGACACTGACCTAAGACTTTTCTTTCCATTCAGTCAAAGTCCTTTCCCATGCTCTCCACATCTCTCTTCTCCTCCAATGGTTCTATCTACCACCAAAGAGCTGTCTTCACCGGACCAAATTTCCAATTGAATCAGACCGCTCTTCACGAGGTCGGCCTTCCTGCGTTGACTGGTTCCAACGCCTGGGCGGGGCTGATGAGTTCTCTTGCCATTGGTGGCCTCATCGCACATTGCATCTTCTTCTGGCGTTCATACGCCATCTCGTCCTTCAAACATGCGCGCGACAAGACACAGCCTGATCCTCATTGGGTTGCCATGCAAAAGTACGAAGAAGCACCTTGGTGGTGGTATATAGCCTTGTTAGTCCTAGCATTCTTCGCTGGTGAGTGCACATGATAATGCTTTCTGGTGTGGACCTGAGGTCGTTTTGGGTGTTGTGTACTGTAGGTCTTATCAGCGTGCTCCAGGGCGAGACTACATTGCCCGTTTGGTCGTACATCGTTGCTCTGATCTCTGGCGCAATCGTCACGCCGTTTTCGACACTCCTTGTGGCCCGCATGGGTAATGGCATCTCCACGAATCAGCTTTTCAAAATGATTGCTGGTGCCATCAATCCAGGAAGGCCCGTCGCGAATCTCTACGTGGGTGTCTGAGTTTCCTTCCCGAGCACCCTCCTGTTTAGATGTATGTCGCTTTCCCAGTTTGCTATGTGGAGCCATGATGTCGTCGCGACATCAATTGGGCTAGCCAATGACCTCAAGCTAGGACAGTACCTCAAAGTATGTCTGGACATACCTGGGGAAACAGTGGCGAGAGATGTTCATTACATCCGGATAGATTCCTCCACGAGCCATGTTTATGGCTCAAATTTGGGGAACTATTATTGGTGAGTGGCCCCTACCGTAGTAGAGCTTGGAGCTTGATGTCCTCTATCGCCAGGGGCTATTGTCAACTACGGTACGTCTCTTGATTGACTCGCATAGCGATACAAGGGTTGACGAATTGCTCGTAACCTAGTTGTGATGATCTCCATTACTGGAGCACAGCGTGAACTTCTGCTTAACCCGACTGGGAATAACATCTGGAGCGGGCAGTCCGTGCAGTCACTCAACAGTAACGCTATTACTTGGTCGCTCGCAAAACAGTTGTACGGGCCGTCAGGGCCATACTTCATCATTCCTATGGGGATCTTCATCGGATTTGGAGCGACACTTTTGCAGTGGCTCATCTGTAAGGTAAAAACAAACTGGAATGCAATGTGTATTGTGAAATCTTCTGACCTGGCTTCCCTACCCCCAGCGCTGGCCGTATATTGGTCCCATCAGGACCGAGAATATCATGCTACCTATCATATACCAATACTCTGCTGGTCTGGTGAGTCTTGGTCACTCCGTACCTTGCACGTTCGAGTCTCACTCCGAGTTATTCGTGCCCCAGTCTGCTGGTGTGAACTCCATTGTGACTTCTAGCATTCTCGTTGGATTGGTGTCGCAATTCTGGCTCCGCAGGTATCACCCAGGATGGTACCGGAAATATAACTACATCTTGGGTGGCGCCCTGGATGGGGGCGCTCAGGTGATGATCTTCATACTCTCCTTTGCTGTGTTCGGTGCCTCAGGTGTCTCGCGCCCGTTCCCTACCGTAAGCTGTCAAGTTGTGAATGGGCCTTAACGTTCACCCCCTTTTTTCTAGTGGGCAGGAAATCCTGTCAAGGGAAATGTGGATTATTGCAATGGAAACGGGGCGCTCGACTAGGGGCGCGCGACGACGTCTTTTTAAGAGTCATAGCAGGTAATGGTATTCTGTGGGTCTACGGTATCCGATGACCACTGTACTGTACATGAAATTTCAGCAAATCTTCTCCCTGCAGCGTGCAGAATGAGGCATCTTGTGATCGGTTTGGGAATTTCGTAATCTCATATTTTTCGAGTGCTATCCACGCAATTTTAATTTGAACGAACAAATGGTCAGTTAATCATGTCGAATAAAGGTCTACCCAATAAAAAAATGCGGGAGAGGGGGCATGACACGTGGCAAACTCGGATTGCAGGAGATCCGAAATGACACTGTTTTCTCCCGTTTCCATCTCAAATCGCATCCACAACAAAAAGCCAACGTGAAATCAGCCTCGCTCGTTTGCAGCCATGATACCCTTGTCCACACACCATACCTCGACTCGTTCCCTTCGCCTGACCAGCTCAGGACGTCACTGCGCTTCACCAGCGAGGAGCTCAACGTGCTGAGAGGCACGAACCTGCATGGCGCAACAGTCGATCCCCGATAGGTTTAGGAAGTAGTGTAGGAGCCGTGCCGCACTGTAATACACGCAAAGTGTGAGAGCGCACTCCCCAGGTGCGTTAGCATGTTCCGCTGTGTTCCGTGTGAAAAAAACATGGTGTCGTTGCGCTTGCGCAACCACAGGGTGCATTTCCTTATCGCCGCAGCATATCTGTCCTCTCGCGGTCGCCCTCCCTTGTCCAACAGCATGGACTCGCACCCTATGTCTATCTCGGTTGTCGACGCAACTCAACCACGCTCGTTTTCCTGTGTCGTCACTTGTCCCTCAATATCCACTTTCACTCCTCAACCGCCTCCTCCGGGGCCAACACGTCGCAGGGAGCTGCACCTCGGGTACGGATTCATGCTGCCGGCCAAACCAGACGACACGACCATTTTCGGAATAAGTAGCCACTCGAGAGGGCAGCAGCAGATGCAGCAAATGTGGGTCACGTGATTCTCGGCGCGTCGTACAGAGGTGGACGAGGAATTGGAGTGGCGGAACCCTGGACTACGTCGACATGCTACGCATGGTGACCAGATATCCGCTGGCGTGTTTGTCTGGCAGGTTCCCGGCCCCGGCCCTGGCCCCTGGGGAACTTGGCAGGTTTCGTGGACACGGTGCGATAATCACCATTCCGTTATGTGTCAAAGCAGAGGTAGTGTTCCAGAATTTGCTGCAGTACATAAACACAACGATCACAAATCCACGTACCTCGCTATTTCTGAAATTTTCAACTCATAATCACGCAAAGGAAGAGACTACTCTCAACTTGGCCAAATTGATTTATGACCTGAAAGAATAATAGCGCACATCTCAGGGGTCTTTCTTCGGCAATGGTTCGAGTTTCTCGTCGCTCAATGGGACGATCGTCTGGTCTGAACGATATTGTGTCAGGTGTTTACTTCAAGTCGGGGTCCCAGCAATGACATGAGGGGGCCATGATCATCAGTGGTACGTCGTCTACCGCCACTGGTACTGCCCCAGTTTTGCAACTTCTAAGCCGTCTGGCGTCGACAGTGAACAGCAGGGCTTCCATTTTCGTTCTAGTCCCCGCGTGCTGCTCCCGTGCAGACCCTCCATACAGTCTCTGCTGAACTCGGCATCACGCGGAGATGTTGCATCATAGAAGCAAAGAAAAGTGCCGTCTCAAGCCCCCAAGACGGGCAGGAGGCCGTCTTCCTCACACCATGTGTTTGAGAATTGGGGCGAATTACGTGCAATAGCTGTAACGTGGTTGAAACGCACAAGAATTCTTGGCATAGCCATAGTTGTCCGGTCTTGAGGCTAAGGATGGCCGACAGTCCCGAGTATTAGAGGCTATGCCGATTGAAAATGGCCTGTTTCGAAGTAATCATCTAGTAACCATCGATCAAAGCCCAAGCGACGTAGCAGCGTAACATCAAATGGTGTGAAGGCCGCCGCACTAACACCCGCAACCCTCCCCCGACGCCACATACTACTCGCGCGTTGACGGCCCGCTCGTAAACAGAAATGCTCTTGACATCCACGGTCCTCCGTGACATTTGCCCAACCGGATCGTGCTCGAAAGAGCCAGAGGATGACCCGAACTAGTCTGTGAACGTGGCCAAAGTGGTATCAGCGATGTCGATGATCCATGTTGTTTTCCGGGGATGTTTATCTTGACATTGCCGCGTAAGGTCAGCCCCATCCTCGGATCTCACTCTTTCGACAGTTCCGGGCTGATGCTGTCTACTCTCTGATCCTTCTAGCCCATCTTCCGATGCCGTACTATGCGCTGATATGGTGCAAACAACTCAACATCTGCTGCGCAAGAGAAGTAGCCACAAAAGCCAACAAAAGCCAAAGCAGATGGGTACCGATAGCTCTCAACACCTCTTGATCTCCCAGAGCCACTCAAAGCCTTGCGCTGATTTACCACTCTGTCATCGTGCCAGACCCTGTTACTTTGTTGATGGCTGAATTGCAGGGAGCATTGCCTGCCCAGCCTTCATCGTCTGTGGAACCCGCATTCGACGAGAAGGCAGCATATGTCGACACGCCGAGCATTGAGGAGGTTGTCCTTGATTTGGCCAAACCTTCTTATGACTACGAGGACGCAAATGAAAAGCCGCTCCATGTTAATGGAGAGCCGGTCATTACCAGCGGAATAGACGTCTCCAAGTACCTCGTCGATCTTAGAGATGACGAAGACCCTCCGTTTACGTTCCGTTCCGTGGTCGTAGGCACCGTGATTGGTGGGTTAGGAGCTGCTCTGCATCAGGTATGTTGTACAGCACCACACGACCTCAATACAAGCCTTTGAATGCCCGCCTATAGATATACGTCTTCAAGCCTGTCCAACAAATGATTTCGATGGTGTTTCTACTCCTGGTCATCTACTCGTTTGGGAATTTCTGGGCAAAGTTTATGCCAAAGAGTCATGTGGTAGAGGGAACGCGAATTAAATGGCTCGGCCCTACTCTCCATTTCATCAACCCTGGCAAATTCCAGATCAAGGAGGTGCGTCTTTTGTGTTTACTCCCACGGGCATTTCACCAAGCTTATGTGACTGAATTTCTAGCATGTCATCGCTTGCATAATTGCCTCGAGTGCTTCAGCTGGCAGCACATCCGTACTCAATTTTGCCGTGCAACGAGTAAGTGTTGTCTCCCAAGCTATTGGCCAACTCTCGATGGGAGCGTGCTATATTTAGCTTTACTACGACACGAAAGTGCACGCGACCACTGCTGTCCTCGCAACCTTCTCGACTACTGTATTCGGTTATGGAATAGTTGGTCTCCTCCGGCCTCTCACCGTGTATCCAAGTGAGATGGTCTACTGGACGGTGCGTCACACCAAATCACACATCGACCCCATAAAACTCAATCACCCATAGAGTCTGCCCACTGTTTCCATTTTCCAAGGTAGACAACACCACTCTTCGATACAGATATCTCTCATTTGCTGACACGTGATGTCAGGACTCCACTTCGACACCACAGGGAACAAAAAACGAGTGCGACTCTTTTGGGTCACATTCGCTGCCATGTTCATTTATGAGATCATCCCGTCTTACATTTTCCCGCTTCTCAATGGCTTTAGCATCTTTTGTCTGGCATCACAGCATGCATCTCCCAGTGTTCAGAACGTCTTCACCAACATATTTGGAGGTGCAGACGGCAATGAAGGTCTGGGCTTGCTTAGCTTGAGCTTCGACTGGCAATACATTGGATCCGCGTCAGTCTCCCGCGTTCGTGACATCTCTATGCATCTTAATCTAGCTATCAACAGATATATGAGCCTTCCGATCATCCAGCAAGCGAATTCCTGGGTCGGGTATTTCTTTTGCTATATAGCGATCGCGGCTATCTACTGCTCTAACACATGGAATGTAATTGTACCTTTCTTGCCAGCGATTCATGATTGATCTAAGACTTTTGTTCCCTTTCAGTCGAAGTCCTTTCCCATGCTCTCCACATCTCTCTTCTCCTCCAATGGTTCTATCTACCACCAAAGAGCTGTCTTCACCGGACCAAATTTCCAATTGAATCAGACCGCTCTTCACGAGGTCGGCCTTCCTGCGTTGACTGGTTCCAACGCCTGGGCGGGGCTGATGAGTTCACTTGCCATTGGTGGCCTCATCGCACATTGCATCTTCTTCTGGGGCTCATACGTCGTCTCATCCTTCAAACATGCGCGCGACAAGACACAGCCTGATCCTCATTGGGTTGCCATGCAAAAGTACGAAGAAGCGCCTTGGTGGTGGTATACAGCCTTGTTAGTCCTAGCATTCTTCGCTGGTGAGTGCACATGATAATGCTTTCTGGTGTGGGTCTGAGGTCGCTTTGGGTGTTGTGTACTGTAGGTCTTATCAGCGTGCTCCAAGGCGAGACTACACTGCCTGTTTGGTCGTACATCGTTGCTCTGATCTCTGGCGCAATCGTCACACCATTTTCGACACTCCTCTTCGCCCGCATGGGTGATGGCATCTCCACGAGTCAGATTTTCAAAATGATTGCTGGTGCCATCAATCCAGGAAGGCCCGTCGCGAATCTCTACGTGGGTGTCTGAATTTCCTTCCCAAGCGCCCTCCTGTTTAGGTGTATGCCTCTTCTAGTTCGCTATGTGGAGTCATGATGTCGTAGGAACATCAATTGGGTTGGCCAATGACCTCAAGCTAGGACAGTACCTCAAAGTATGTCTGCATATACCTGTGAGTGACCCGAGATGTTCATTATGTCCCGGATAGATTCCTCCACGGGCCATGTTTATAACTCAAGTTTGGGGAACTATTATTGGTGAGTGGCCCTGACTACCGTAATGGAGCTTGGAGCTTGATGTTGTGTATCGCCAGGGGCTATTGTGAACTATGGTACGTATCTTGATGTACTCGCCCAGTGTTGCAAGAATTGACGAATTGCTCATAACCTAGTTGTGATGATCTCCATTACCGGTGCACAGCGTGAACTTCTGCTTAACCCGACTGGGAATAACATCTGGAGCGGGCAGTCCGTGCAGTCACTCAACAGTAACGCTATTACTTGGTCGCTCGCAAAACAGTTGTACGGGCCGTCAGGGCCATACTTTATCATTCCCATGGGGATCTTCATCGGATTTGGAGCGACATTTATGCAGTGGCTCATTTGTAAGGTAAAAACAAATTGGAATGCAGTGTGTATTGTGGAATCTCCTGACCTGGCTTCTCTACCCCAGCGTTGGCCGAGTATCGGTCCCATCAGGACCGAGAATATCATGCTACCTATCATATACCAATACTCTGCTGGTCTGGTGAGTCTTGGTCACCATGTACCTTGCACGTTCGAGTCTCACTCCGAGTTATTCGTGCCCCAGTCTGCTGGTGTGAACTCCACAATAACTTCTAGCATTCTCGTTGGACTGGTGTCGCAATTCTGGCTCCGCAGGTATCACCCAGGATGGTACCGGAAATATAACTACATCTTGGGTGGCGCCCTGGATGGGGGCGCTCAGGTGATGATCTTCATACTCTCCTTTGCTGTGTTCGGTGCCTCAGGTGTTTCGCGGCCGTTCCCTACCGTAAGCTGTCAAGTGACATGCCTTGTGACTGGCCCCTAATATTCACCCCCCCCTTTTTTTCCCCTAGTGGGCAGGAAATCCTGTCAAGGGAAAAGTGGATTATTGCAATGGAAACGGGGCGCTTGACTAGGGGCGCGTGACGACAGTTTTTTTGAACGATTTATAACGTGATGGGTAATGGTACTTTTTGTGGTATATTTGATGACCACTATACATGCACGAAATGGGTTCCAGCTGGAGGCATTCTATAATCGGTTTTAGAAATTTCTCAACTCGTGTTCTTTGATTATGTCCTTGCGCTATACACGCAATGTTCAGCTAACGATCGATTGATAACATCGAATAAGGGTCAAACAAATCATGAAAGGGGGGGCGAGAGGAACAGAAATGACCGACGGTGATTGGTGATGGATGACACGTGGCAAGTCGTAATTCACATCATGAAGTTGAAGACATTTGCCCTTGGCCCTGGCAACCAGCCCGGTACGTCGCTCTCCTATAAACACAGACGCTCGCGGCGGAGATGAGTTTCAGAAAAGGTCTGGTTGCATGTGCCATCGGGATGGTCCGAAACGGTACTCGGATAATTGACCGAAATTGATATTGACTTGCTATCGTCTATCGTCGAGCAATAATAGACCGTCTATCGATCGATTGACGGAGATTGCTGGACGGGTGTCGCGGTTGGTTGATAGTTGAACGGTGCTGGAACCGGAAGGAGGCGTGGGGCGTGGGATGTGGTCCGGACAGAGAGATGAGCCTGTTCCGGTGCTACTGCCAGTGACCTCCTGTTCGGAATGGCTTCAACACCTAGAGCGACAGAGCCCCGCAATGCCGTGCTTTTCAAAGAATGGTTCGCATCTCATGGTGGGGGGTTTCATCCCGGAGTACAATACTCATCATCAGGCGAGTTGCTACCGAGCCCAAGACGAGCTGCAGACGAACTCAATTCTGCTTGCTTCTGTGCCACTTCTATTACTACTACTGTACCATCTATCGTTATTAGCCTCGTCAGGACTTTCGATCGTAGCAAGCGAGGATATAGAACCCGACGCGACCATCGTAACGTGCCCTTTCTCAATCATCATAACACCATCGCTATCCAATGGCGCGCTACTACCCATACTCAAAGACGCATCTATACTCGAACGTTGGACCGAACGACAATCGATCATCGTATACATCTGTTTCCATTGGATCGCAAGCCCAAATATGTGAAGTGACCTCATTTTTTTCTCCCCATCCCATCCTACTTCCCCTTCGAACCACAATTGAACAAAAATGCCAACGTAAAAACGTTTCGTCAGCCACGACACTCTCATCCACGCGCCGTACCTCGACACGCTCCCTCCGCCCGAGCAGCTCAGGACGCCGCTCCACTTCACAGGCGAGGAGCTCGACACGCTGAGAGGTACGAATCTGCATGGCGCCACGATCGATCGCCGCCGAGATTGGGAGACCGAGTGGGAGCGGTGCCGCGCGGACGTCTCGGCTCTGGACGCCAAATGGGGAATGGCACTCACCTGGTGCGTTAACACGTTTCGCTACAGTATGTGTGTTTCGTGTAAAAAAGGAGCAAATGAACAACACCGTTATTGTTGTTGTTGCGCTGACACCGCCATAGGGAACGTTTCCTTACTGCCGCAACGTACCTGTCGTCGCGCGCGTTTCCATCGACTCTCCTCTCGCCGACGCCCTCCCTCGTCCAACAGCCAGATTCATACCCGGTGCTCATTCCAGGCGTGGACGCGCTCAACCACGCGCGTGCGCAGCCCGTTTCCTGGGTCGTCACGTGTCCCCCAACCCAGACTTCCACCTCCTCCGCCTCTACCTCATCGCACAGTAGCATATCGCTCGTGACGCACAACGCATCAAAGACAGGCACAGAGATATTCAATAACTATGGTGCCAAGCCCAATTCGGAGCTACTCCTCGGTTACGGGTTCACGCTACACGCGAATCCCGATGACACGATAGTTCTCAAAATAGGCGGCGGTTCTGGAGACAGCGGCAGCATGGCCGCCCAGCACGAGGTTGGCCGCGCTGGGCGGGGCGCCGGGAGCATGTGGGGTGCCATCGAGGATGCCATGAAGAAGGCTCAAGGCAGCGAAGACGAGGAGGTACCCGAGTGGCAGATCATTTTGGATTGCGCCGACATGCTGCGTTCAATGACTGAGTCTCTGCTGGCGCGTTTGCCTAGGCCTGGCGGACTCTCCTTGGTCCCTCTCGTGGTCCCTGGGGAGGAGCCCAAGCCCGAGATGTTACGCGGAGATGTCGCAGAGATGATCGACCATTATGTATCAGGGCAGCGGGAGGTGCTCCAGGATCTGTCGCAGTACGCGAACGATCGCGAGATGGATGGCATTTTGTTGGCTAGGCGAGGGGGAGTCGTGATCCAGTTAGACGAGGGTGATGACGATCACGCCGACAATGATGTGTCAGAATATGATCATAAGGACTATGTAGGATCCTAGGATTTGATGTATCTTGAAACGTGATACGAGTCCAATCCCTGATCTTAGGCCGAGGGACGCGTCACTAGGCCCACATGTTCGCAGCAGGTTGGAACACTGACTCGGATTGCTTCAATTAGTTGACAGACGGGATCAGTGGGTGGTCATGGAGAAGTTATAAGCTATTTGTGCTACTATATGTAACTACCATACGGAGATGTCCCTGAAACGAGTCAAATTCGGCACCCGGCACGAATCACTCAATCGCGACCCACACAATTTAGAACAGGGCGCTCGGGCGCTTGGAGCTGCGGTGTACCTAGTGGCGTCTGCCTTACAGTAGTCCCGTTGCTGTCCGCCCCGGGTGCCTCCATATTTTTAGCGTGATATCGACGTTCCAAGCTCAGAGCCGTCGTTTATTAGTACCCCACCAACTACCCGCGATCACACGCTTGTTAACCACACTCCATCACCGCGGATTTCAAAGCTACGAAGAACAATAACAACAACAACGAACGAATGGCCCTGCGCATGGACAACAAGAATGACGCTTCTCTATCAGTGGCCGTAAGGCACATAAGGGGCAACCTGCCTGAGGAAGTCAAGCAGACGATCGAAACGGTCCTGCACAAGGTCATGTCTAGATCCCCAGCCTTCGGGTCTTCCATCGGCAGGCGCATCGTGATCACCGAGGCGTCCATCGTGCCAAAGGCCGAGGAGGCCAGCAGGACCGAGGCTCGCGTAGTCTGCGAAGTCACCGTAGGAGAAGGTATGTACTACTAGTATACTAAAATCGTAAAACACGCACAGCCTCTCCCCCCCCTCCTTTGCACTGTTTTTCAAAAGATCTCCTTCTGACTAAATTGAATTGAATCACACCGTTTTTGACCCGTTAGACATGCTCAACCCTGGAGGAAGCATGCACGGTGGCTGCGCTGCCTTCCTAATTGACGCGTACGTATCATCCAAGTTGATGTCATGCCTGGGCGCTCCTAGCTTTCTGGCTGGCTCGCTGACACACTTTTTTTTTTGCTGCAGATGTACTACGCTCGTATTTCTCGCAGCCTCACGCAGTCCTGGGGTGTCAGCATCGATGGACGTTGTATATCATGCACCAGCTGCACTGTAAGCGACCTTTCTGATTCTTTTTGGTCTCGGCAGGGCTAACCATTTACAACACGAATTTGTCAGTGGCGCTAAACTGCGGATTGTGAACACGGCCATTGCCGTCGGTGCTCGGATCATGTCAGCTCGTTCCGAGGCAAGTTTTCGCCTGTTTTTTTTTTGCAATTCCTCACGGCTCGATGTCATCATCCTGACAATGTTGTTGCAGATATGGGACGACACCACCAAGCGTTTATGCGTCACTGGGATTCACGTAAAGATGGAACCCTCCGTTCCCAAAAGTAAACAAAAGTTGTAGAACGCTGTATATCTCCATATTCTCGCTCACTATTTATACGAACTACGCTTTACCTGAAGTGCGTTGAGGGCGCCTCGATAAGCAAGGGTCCTTGCCCCAACTCGTCCCGTAGAGCGCTACGCTGACCCCACCCCCGGCGCCTGCAAATAATCACGCAGCTTTTGCAATGCCCGTCCCCGATGGGAGATGGCGTTCTTCTGTGTCGCTTCCATCTCCGCATATCTACAAATGCAAAAACAAAGACGTAAGCAAACCACAGCAATCAGGAATCCATCATCTGTCAACACCGCTCCACACCCAAATCCGGCGAAAGGAGATTATCGCCTCACGCCCTCACGGAGAAATTGGCCCCAAAAGGTGTGAAAGGTGTGAAAAAGGGTAACCTACGTCAATCCAGTATCCTCTGCTTCGAACACCGGATCCCATCCGAATCGAGCCGGTCCTCGTGCGGGGACGATCTTGCCGTCCGTACGACCTTCGAAGAGAACGGGCTCGGCTCCGGGCCCGGAGCTGTACGCGAACGTGCAGAGCGCCCACGCGGCACGGGTCGGGAACCCCTCTAGCATGCGGTTGAGACCTAGACAAAGAATTTCGGGGGGTTTTTTTTTGTTGTCATCAGATGACAGGCCGAACGCACCCTCGTGACCGAGCTCGCGCAGGAAAAATTTGATGTATGGGCCCGGAAGGCCGTTCATGGCCGCGAAACATAGCGCCGTGTCCTCAGTAATGACTGGGCGGCCGATCTGTATTTGTCATTTGAATTCGCCCTATCGATTAGCATCGAGAATCAAACGAAAAGCCGAAATTAAACGACAACAGAAAACATGTGGGGGTTCTTGACGCTCCACGAGGTAGAACGCAAGGCTTGGTTGCGAGATGTGGGGGGAGCAAGAGAGGGGGAAATGGACGGACCAGTTCTGCTGCGCGCCTGCATTTTTCTCTCGCTATTTCCTGCGTCGTGCCCTGTATCTCTGGTACTGTTTTCCAGAGTCCCCAGACCCAAACGAGGGCGTTACAAAAGAGAGTGAATCAATAAGGATACATATGATCGTTTTGATTCTCAGTGTCACCAAACAGGTTTTGGATGATGTTTTGCTGAGAGACAAACTCACGATCTAGACTGCGCGACTCGATTTCGACGGGTTGTGAACCATCCCCCAGGATTTCGCGTACTTCCCTGAGCTTCCCAGCATTACCGGTCACGAACACTGTGGGCGGTGTTGGGAGGGTGTCAGGGTGTTGTAGGGAAGGAGCAAGTTCAGGATGAATCGAGCAGAGAGGTACCCGACCATGTCAGCCCTGATCCTTACCGATGCCTCTTGACGACATGATTGTTTCCAATTGCAGTTAGATATCCTCGGAGCTTTTGTGACTTTTGCGCACAGATATGCACTAGTAAAAGAAATGTGCGATGCCATCGTTTTGCGCCGGCGCAATCAGTCACTTTTCACTTTCCGATAGTCTCATCATGCAGTTCGTGGCCACCTTATTAACCCTCAAACCATGTGTCGTCATATAAATCGTGGGTGTTTGCCCTTTCCTGTGACAGTTTGGCAACCCTTTCTTGCTTGCATGCACGAACCTATCTCACCTACCATCACTACACCAGCGAGCATCAAACCTTACAGCTAAACGCGCACAGTGCGCCTACTTTTACTAGGCTTTAGCTCTGGGCGAGACGCTCCAAACCGGTTGGTTGGGGAGACCGACTCTTGCGTTTACATCTCCGACAAAAGGTGCCATGTCCATGCGCCAGTCATCCGGTGATCTGATACAGTACGTTTCTCATTATGTTGCCCAACCCGGTCAAGCGCAAGCGCGGGCTTGGGTCCGTCTCCTGTTTCAGGACGTCGAGGTGGAGTCATCATATACCAACTATCGACTAATGCACTTATATCTCGAGGCGTCTGTATGTCGTTTGAATCACCGACACATGAACGCCCTGTCTTCGAAGTACGGTGTCGTCTCAATTGCACTTGCTGAATGAATCACAGTCTGCCTCCTTTCCGTGACGGAAGTTTACCTGTTATGGGTTATGGTTACATGCTGCAAGGGTGCCAAAAGATATGATGACATGGCGCAGAGGTCCAGCGTGAGTATTGATAGGGTGATATCGATGTCACTACATGCAGAGTGCGCACACTCAGCGGGCACAACATGATTACTGGATAAAGGTGTGCTCCGATTGCAAATTACAACCTTCACCCAGCCCAATGACATTAGGGTTGCGCCCGGTTACATGCGATGAAACACATAAACACTGGGCGCAACACATACGTCGGGCTGTCTGGTTGGTGCTTAGTTTCATCATCGCACTGTGAATGTGAATGGAAGCGGAACTTTTGCCAGACAGAAAACCCGAGAAGGATAGGGGTGCCAAATGAAGTAGAAACCGAGGGAGTTAAAGCGTCCCGGGTTCAATTTCTCCCAAGAGCATAGTTCCATCCTTGCTGGCGGTGAGAACTAGGAAGGGTCAGTTCCTTCTTATGGCACAACAAGCTGCTTACTGATTGGTTCTTTCGGATGGAAGTCCACTGCTGTTACGGTACCCTTATGCCCGGGCAACTACCAACCGAAAACGGGGTTATGACAAGTACAGGCCTGAAGGGGCAGGCCGCCGCACCTTGTACAAGATTTTGGAACTTTCCACATCCCATATTGTGACGGTACGATCTGCACCTCCGACTGCGACACGGCGTCCACCATCCTCACGGCTCCAAGCACCTCTGAGGAGGGTGTTCTCAAAGCCAGCAGGCGCACCAGTCAGCACGCGATGAATGCGGTTTGGCGAGGGTGCGAATGGCCGGATGTCGTGGATGATAGTTTGCGACGAGAATGATGGCGAAAGGAGATACGACCCATTTGGCGATATCGCAAGCCCAGTCGGTGTATCTACGTGACCATTTAGTACTGATACCTCTTCCTGCTTTCGTAAATCTAGGACCTTGGGTATGACTTTGAGTACCATATTAGGGTTTATAAACCGAACACGCACATGTATCACGTTATCGAGACCACCGGCGTAGATTGTCGCGCCGTCAGCACTCCACGCTACGCAGGTAGCAGGGCATCCCAGTTCGAACACCGCCACAGGGTCCTTACCCGCATCGTCTCCTCCTTCCCACACACGTACAGTGCCATCATCACTTGCAGACGCAAGGAGTTCGACGCCTGCGCCACCTGCAATTGTCCGGTCAAGCGAGTTGATGATCTCGCGGTGGGCACGGAGTTTCCTTATGCGCTGGCCCGTAGTCAAATCGGTATATGCAAGCGTATGATCGGCGGAGATACTGTAAAGGAGAGGGGAGAAGAGTGACCATTGGAGGTCTAACACTGGCGCTTTGTGGATGGTCGAAAGGAGACCGTAGTTGGTATTCGGAGGATATGTTCGCCATAAGGCTGAAACATAGCATTTCTGAGATCAAACATATCATAAAATTTGGGATACTACGTACAAATGCCCCGATCAGCTGAACATGCTGCTATGTTTTGCCCCGTGGGATCAAACCTGCAACTTAATGTTTCTGCCTGCAAGTACGGGTTGCTTTTAGTACCCTGGCAGGACCTGGCATCGGAAACTCACCGCATGTGACCCGGAAAGACTGACTATAGGAGCTTCGAGGTTGCTAGTCCGCTTTACAGAACGGACAAGGGCTTTTTGCCTCTCGTCATTTGACGATGAGATCACAAGCTGCTGATTATTGGCTTCTGGTTCCGAAGACCTCGCTCTTTTGATAAGAGTACCTTCTTCCTGTGGCGCAGCACGTTTTGCCATATCTTTTGAAAGGCGCTCTCAATAGAGACCGAAAGGTGTAGTGGTGGTGGTTTATCACGAAAAACGATTCGAGCGACGCAAGTGACGAACGTCCAAACCACTTACGTAATCTAGCGCCCTTAAGTTTTCCTCGAGATCACTGGGAGCTCACCACGCTTTCGTTAATCATAGTCATCACACCCTGCTCCTGATGCCAACAAAAAAATCACCGGCAGGTAACATCTCCGGATTTCTTCCTCTGCAAGTCCAGTATGATCACGACACCTCGCACACACTATACATTCGAGCACATGTCGGCAGTTCGTCCCGAAACGCCAGTAAAGCTCAATGGCCGGAAGACCGGACAATCTTCATGGTGAATGTCCCACCAGACGCTACAGAGCGAGAGATCGTGCTCCTATTCAAATCATGTGGGACCGTCGAGCAAGTAGTCTTTGATGCCGATAGACAAAGCGACCACGTCGACGGAGATGGCGACGTGGGAAGTGACACGGACAGCGCCGAGAGCGATGTGTCCGCCCTTCCTTCGCAATCCCCAGCACGGAAAAAGCGCAAGACGATTGCGAGCAGCTCGACTGCTGAACCAAGTGCTCCGGCCCGGGACCAGCGCCAGCGACCTAAGGTCATCCCTCTCCCTTCTGCCCCGCTTCGCACACTCCGGAGAACGGGACACACGGCGCATGTCTTATTCTTAGATGCGTCCTCATGTGCCCGTGCCCTCGCACTCGCACATCCTCACCAGGGTTCCAAGAAACCTGTTCTATGGCCTACCCTCGGGGACGAGGAACGCCCACGGGGACTCGCTCATTACGTCTCACAATACGAGGCTTCTCGCCCCCCACTCGATACGGTGAGAGCTCACGCAGACTCGGCTATAGCGCGGTTCGATTTCGACCTTGCGGCGCGGAAGGCTGCTCTTCGGCGCGAGTCCAAGTACAAGAAAGGCGAGGCACTCGTGGACGAAGACGGGTTTACCCTTGTCGTACGTGGAGGGGCGTACGGCCAGGCTGTTGGGGGTGGCGTCAGTGTCGCGAGCAGGAAGTTCATGGGCGAACATGCCAAGGGTGTGCATGGAAAGGAGAGTAGAAGCAAGCGGAAGAGGCATAAGGATGGAAAAGAGAAAACCGCGTTCTATGCCTTTCAGGTTCACGAGAAGAAGCGGAACGGTATGTCTCTCTTTCTCTGGATATCTCTGTTCAGCTATACCTCACCATCGATAACAGCCTTACTGGAACTCAAACACAAATGGGAACAAGACAAGGCCGCTGTAGAGAAACTCAAGACATCAAAAAAATATATGCCTTATTGATCACATCAGTTATGTCGTGATCCGATTCCGAGTCCAGCTCTGTGCCGTGTAATCGATGACAGTATGAAAAACGTCCATTGTCGGAATAAAACGAGGACCGAGCACGTAATGGAAGCGTACTAGTACCGGCGGATGTCCCATGTCATCTCGTATCGAAGCTCATACGAAGAATGTGAAGTCAACGGAACAGAAGTACGGTACAAGTTCAAAGATCGATCCGAGCATTCAGATCGAACCTTAACTGATCCGAATCTTCCCTTAACGTATTCCCCCGCGCGCGTTCCATCCTACACCCCCGGCGTCACTAAATTTTAAGGTCAGACCATCCTGTTATATGGTGTATTAGGGTCGCATCCTTTACCATGGGACCTCAGATACTCCAGGGCTTGCACAGATGCTTTCCGTTTCGCAGCCCCAATTGAAGAGCCATGCCCAACCCCAACGTTCACACCCCTGACTGTTGTACAAAACACTTGAAAAACAAATGCGATGCTCCATCACAAAAGCTGTGCTTACAGACAGCGGTGACGTGGTATAGAGTATCGTGTTCGGGACCCTCTTTAGTCGTGCTCCACTGAAAGTCCTTGGTCGAGCTACCCCCAGGCATTTCTTGGAGAAAGTTGTTGAGATCGCGAACGGGGTCCGGCGGTGCGCGAAGATTTGACATTTATGTCTGTAAAAAATCAAGTAAAACGAAAACGTACTCCTCACGATGGAACGAGGACACTCACACCCGGGCCTGTGTTAGAGTTCAAGGAGGTTGAGGGCGGTTGGTGAAAGTTTCTGGCACTCCAGCCATCGTTTTATGTACTGACCTGAACAAATACACCGCGCCAGGGGCCCGAAATCCGTGGTCCCCGCGACTAATTCACATAATTCGCGGAGCTACCACATCGGTAAGATCTAGATGCCGTAGAATGCAAAATTTCGAACGGCACACGGAAAACATGAGGTCGTTCTAGAGTGTGAAATGAGAGTGATGCCGAATCCCCCCTGAACGGAGACGAAGAGCAATTAAGGGATCGTATGGATCACTATCCACATGAAGGTCGCCTATGTGAAAATGAGACGTATACTCCGCCATAACTGATTCAGGAAGTTCCGGACGGAAACTCGGAATGATGGTGTTTGGGGGTGGAAAACGCCACAGGCGTCAAGATAGATACGTCCGGTTGTCTAAATTCCATACGCACGCACTTTCATAGTCACGAACATGAGGGTGTTCAGTTACATAAACTGACACGCTACTACATGCCCGTGATCATTCCGGAGAGACCCGAAGAAAAAAACAAAATCTATATGTCAGGGTTGACCTGATCCCTTATACACCGGTAACAAAGTTTTAACGCTCGCCGAGAAATAATACGTGCATTCCTCGGAACGTCATCGGTGAACAGAAATTTACTCGGGGATTCCATTCGAACGGAAATATTGTAGAGCCTGCGTAGCGGCGACGCGCTTGGCAGAATTTATGGCTGTGCCTTGGCCTCTGCCGACGACAACACCGCGGACTGAGAACAATGTAAGTCAGTATTGCAAGCCGACGTGATAGTCTTCGAACTTGCTTACAGGTGTAAGTGCCAGTGTGTACGGCCTGGTTATTTGGCCCAGCTTGGGTACTCGTGAAGCGCAAAAATGGGACCAAGTTGCTTGACCGCTCTTGCAAATAGTTGTTTAAATCGCGGATAGGATCTGATTGTCGTCAGTAAACAGACGAATGTCGTCATGAAGCGGCCGTTACACACCCTGGGAGCCATTGCCAGACATGATGGGCGAAGTTGTTGTGAGCTCGATGTCGCAGTACCATCTTTTTAAATAGCTCGTAGATCCTCCTCGGGCCAAGTAGTGGGATGGGCCTTGTGCCCCTACAACCTAGAGTGCATACAACACAAAAGTCCTGATACAGAAATACACCGAGACAGATTTCAGGCCAATGGTTCTTCAACTAGTGCCGTGCGCACTAATCACCTGACGATGTACTGGTGCCATACAGCCCGACACAATAGTAAGAGGATTCCAAAACATCATAGATGCGGCCCAACAATCTGCGCGTCCCGATCAGGTATCAAAAAGGGGCAGTTTTGCTGATCACCAGTCTGTACGGTCGCTGGAGACTCGGAGCCGCGGACCAGGGTGGGGAGTAGAAACTCCGCATATTCGCTGAGGGCGCGCTTGTCGTAAACTTTGTTGAAATAGCCACCTTTTGTTGTAACCAAGGAAGCATATAAGACCGGAACCCATAAGACATGAGTAGAAAGGAAGATGGAAAGTGCCAGTGGGCAGTGCGTCACCTCGAGAGTTTAAAGATAGAGTGGACTCAGACATCACAGAGGAATGGATATAACAAGGCGTCGTTAACGTGAAGCAGCGTAGGGGCAGTGTAGGAGTAATAGTAGTGGTAGTACTACAGTAGTTTCGGATTCGGAGGTCCGAGCGGAGGTGATTTGTCTGACTCGAGCTGAGAAAATCACGTTTTTTCTCGGTTCTTCTCACGCGATTATCAGATCAACGTTGATCAATTGATCAACAACGACCCGGCAAACGCGGCCTATGATTGCAGCACTCCTGTGTAACAATGTAGCAATCTTTTGATTCGGTCGTTCGAATCAGACACAGCTAGCTAATCGCGGTCCTGAGTCTCGGACGAACACGAGTCTAGATCTACGACTACGCTGTGCTGTGCTCTCACCGAGCCTAGCTAGAACGAGAGATGTCAAAACGAATAGCGTAGTAGGTCTATTAATGTAGTTTGAATGTAACGTTATCCCTACGAGAACAGGCTATCTATGTGAATGGATTCCAGAAACTTTACAGCCCTCACAGCAGCCTCCCTTTTGGCAAGACCCTTGGAAAACCCACGCCCTGAGCCAATATCCCTGCCATTGACTACATGAGTCAGCACATATTTCTAGTCTTTATTACGCCGACAGACTCACATTTGGCGGTCGCATGGTGGGTCTTTTGATGATCAGGACCTGTTTGGCCCATAACCCATGAGAGATAGGGCGTGAGATTGCCCCTTGGGTGGCCTTGAAGGCGGTTGTTAAGGTCGCGAACGGGGTCGTCACTCATGAGGTCTATACTGTGTTTCAAAACGCCTGGAATACAAGACGAATGAAACCATGGCTTACCTGTGGTATATGAGAAGTTGTGACAGCGACGTGGAAAGATGTGTTGGGTATGCAGATAGCTACTTGTGCTACCACTGCACTGCGCCATTATATAGACAGAGGCACACCATGGTCAACTACCATCATGTGTGACCCAAGTACAACAACTCACTGTGGTGCCGTGACTGAGGATCCAACTCTGCTAAACTCGCGATGTCCCTAAGAGTTAGAAACTACCGATCATGTCTGGTCACCCAGGCAATGCGATGCTTGCAATAGAGCAGGTAGTGCCATCGCCGGAGAATCGGGGTGCCGATGCCCTAGACCCACTCACCGAATGACACTTTCCCAAAAGTCGAGCCGTCTCTCGGTACGATCGGAGCGCTCTGAGTGTTGGCCTAAACCCGACTTGCCGGAGGTTACTAGACGTGTAGTACAAAGGACTTGTGATAAATTAGGGCTTGGTGGCGCTTGGTGGCTGTGCATAAGGCCATTTCCAGAGGAAGACCTAGACAAGTGGTGTTTGATACAATGTAAAAGGTTCGCTGACGAGAACGCGGTGCCATCGCAAATCCTTCAAGGAACTGTGTTTCACGTGACACCACTTTGTGTGACTTCTGCCCGACATCGGCTGATAATAGCAACATAAGCATAACCGCAAAAATGGCCAAGAATGTCTTCTCCATTGGTACATGTTGCAGGGGTAACGAGCCACAGGGTTTCAGAAATTTGCAACGTAGGGCTGATAATGAGGGGCTGTAAGTAGAACAATGGACCTCTCGCCCCGTGAGAAAGTCCTGATGAGATTAAGAGTGGGTCGTCATTGATGTTGATCAACACTGTACGTGGAGTGATCGTGGCTTTGATGGCAACGTTGATCCACAGATGTATCCTCGATGACTGGCGCTTCGGAACTGGCACACGACGCCTGGACCAGCGTGTTAGAATATAGGAAACGACGTGACACCACGGACTCGAAAGATATCAGGGCTAAGAAGGGTGCTTTCGCTCCCAGAGTTAACAACACGTGGTCATTGCAGATCTTCTTGAAAAAATGCCGATGCTCGTAGTACATAGAAAATCGAATATGTCCTGACAAAAAATACACCCCCGCAATCACCTAGAATCAAAAATATTATAGCAGCAATCCCGTTTGTCAAACACGGCTCACCGAATCGGGCTAGTAAACATCGTGTGTTGCCTTACATTCATCACCAAATTTTTTTCATTCTTCGTAGTTCGGAGGCGCATCTACAGGCGTGCCTCCTCCTCGTGTTGGGTCCTGCTGAGGCGATGCATATGCGGCTAACCACTACATCAGATTGTACTGGCAAGGAAACAAGGGAAACGGTGCCATCATACGAAGGGATTCCTCCTCGTCTCTCATCTGTCTTCTCATGTATAATGCGCGCTCGCGCGTCTTCTCCAACAAACTAACGAATTGAAAGATACCCTGGTTCTTCAAGCGGATCTCCGATTTGGTGCCGGGAGTGAGCCCGCCGTCGGAAGATGGTCTGATATCGATTGACACATAGTTGGAACCCAAGTACGGCTGTTCAAACCTTGTCGATAAAATGGATGGGAGTGGTAAGGTTAAAGTATTGAATCCTGTGCTACCGCCGTCGCTCTCGGAGACAAATATGAGCTACCCCGTGTCCGTATAAGTTCTTTTCGGAAGGGGCTCTAGATTCAGAGGAACGTACACGCTGGTCTGTGAGGAACAACTTTCCCGTCCCGTCTAGTTTGCGCCCACCTCCAGAACCACCGGAAGTTGAGGCACCGGTTGGCGGTACATCAGGAATGATAAGGGAAACCTCTGCGCCGGCTTCCACGGTCATGATCATAAGCTCCTTTGGTAGAGGCACCGGGGTGCGGTCGGTGCTGAGCATTGTCCAGTTGAGTGCCATCGCTGGAGTGAAACGGGGTTGGTCGTGGAAGTATGAAGTATCGATACGGATTCGGTTTGATGTCGCTTGCCAAGGGTCCCCAGATAAGCACATGGAAAAAGTGCCATGTATAAAACCGGTGGCGCCTCTTGTAAGGCTACCTGGCGCAATGGTAGCGCGTTTGGCTTCGATTGCCGACGGCACCAAAAGGTTGCAGGTTCGAGTCCTGCGGTGGTCATCTTTTTGCCTGACTGCTGTGGTACTTCTCACTTCCTGGATGTATATGGACTTACTTTTTAGTAAGAACTCTTTTTCTATAAGGGCGTTGTTATTGTGCTATACGAGCGTTATACGAGTGTTGTGTTTATCTTGACACTGTATTTATTCCCCACGGGTTTCGCACGTGATCCACGTGTCGCGTCGCGTCTCAAGCGCCCACATCTGCAATGCCACAAGCACTCACTCCGACGGTCAGCTCAAGGCACATCTCACTATATTCCTCATTGCAAGCAGCGTTTGACGTTGAACGCCATGAACATACACAAAGAGATGTCTCAACACTCTTCCAACCCCCTCGAATTGCCTTCCTCAGATGTTCGAAACAGAACGGCACTGCATAGATATCGCAAAGCTCGCGCAATGGCTGGAAAGCAACGTGACTCAGATGAGCCAGAAGACGAATTCGAGGTTTCTGACCTCAAGAATTATCAGCGACATGTCGCAGGGCTTCTCCAGGATCGGCCGGTTGCGCAAGCTCGTTACACCATGCGAGAGAACACGGGCCCAGAAACATTCATTGACTTGGATGAAGACATGGACGGTGACAGGGTACAAGACTACGATGGTGAGAATAGCGATGAATACGACGGAGACAGTGGCATGGAAGCGGACGCAGATGCAGAGATTGATGAGGAAATGACGCTGTTCCTCAAGTCGCGGGAGGAGCAGGAAGAGATTGAGCTCGAAATTGCGGATCTCGAGGAGGCGGTCCCTGCCATCACACAAGATTACAAACTTATCGATCGCCTTGGCACGGGCACATTCTCCTCGGTATACAAGGCCATCGACCTCGGGTATCACGAAAAGTGGGACAACACGGTATGGCACGGTCTACACCCCGCCTCTTCGTCCGCGCACCACCAATCAGTGCCAAGACCGCCGGGAACAAAGGTCTTCGTCGCCGTCAAGCGCATATATGTGACAAGCAACCCAGAACGGATACGAAACGAAATCTCCATCCTGGAAACGTGTCGGAGTGCTCGCCACGTTTCCCAACTCATAACCGCGTTTCGACATGAGGACCAGGTCGTTGCCATCATGCCGTACCATCCACACGAGGATTTTCGCGTGCGTACACACGCGTATCAGACCCTACACCGGCTTTTCAAATTTGATTGAACCTTCTGTAGTCCTTCTACCGCACACTTCCGATGGCCGGGATCCGATCATACTTCAGATGCATGTTTCGTGCGTTGCGAGACATTCATGCTCGGGGTATCCTCCACCGTGACGTCAAACCTGCCAATTTTCTCTTCGACCCTCACAGAGGAGTGGGAACGCTAGTTGACCTTGGCCTAGCCTGCGTGAGCATCTAACCTTTTCAAGTTAAATGAGGACCAGTATTAAGGACTAATTTACGCAGCGCATGGGTGTAGAACCCCCTGCACATCACGGAAGATGTCTACACACCGCGCCGACAAGGGAACACCCACATGGCCGGTTACGGCGTCCAACTGAATACGACTCTGAGCTTGTTAGGAAGAAGCAGAAGGACGCGCGAATGCGCAGCGGATGGACATCTGATAGGGTGGGTTATTTGGAAAAGGACACAAGGTATATGCACCAGACTGCCAGCGCGTGTCCTGTTTTCACTTAATTCACAGACCTCATTCGAAAGCTAATCGAGCAGGCACCCGAGGTTTCCGTGCGCCAGAGGTCCTCTTGAAGTGTAATGAACAAACAGGGGGTCTGTCGTAATTTATCTCATAACTGGTTGGCGTCTTTGTTGACCATATGTGTCCTTATTAGCTATCGATGTGTGGTCTGCGGGCATGATTCTTCTCTTCTTCTTGACGGGAAAGTTCCCCCTTTTCCAGTCCAACGATGACGTTGAAGCACTCTTGGAGATAGCATGCATTATTGGGCGCCGGAAGATGGAGAAAGCGGCAACACTACACTGTGAGCGTTTGGGTGAAACCCTTTCTCAGTAGTATATTAATTGGTCCCTACAGCACGTTCTTTTGCAACAAATATTCCGTCTATCACACCAGAGGGGAAACCTTGGTGCGAATTTGTGGAGACACTGAATCCGAGTTTGCGGGAATCGCCGAAGGGTGCCACGTGCCAAGACCCCTACAACAGTATAAGCGAGACATCATCTGGAGGGGGTTCTCATGCGCCCCCTCCATCATCCTCATCACCAGATGGAGGCGTGACCTCATGCAAAACTCAAAGGCCGTCTCCAAGTGTAGATGTTCAGGGTCACCACACAGACGTAGAACAAGCGCTCGATCTGCTGGATCGTTTGTTGCATCCGGAGTCCATCAAACGTATCACCCCGCGGCAAGCGCTGTATCATCCGTTTCTACGCGAGAGCGAGGAAGGTGAAGGCGATGATGCGTTTTTTCCGCACCCATTCGGTGAGGGTGTCTGCGGGGAATGGCATTTTGTAGACCCGGTGACGGAAGAGTTTCGAGTGCGTGTAAGGACAGAAGAGGAGACTACGAACGTGATACCGGTAATGGCAGGAGAAGGGATAGCCATTGGAGCTGAGCCGTGCGAATTTCATCGGGACGAGGACTTCTACAAGTCGCCGGATGAATAGAGAGGGAAGGGAGAAAAGCAATAGTGCATCTGGCAGCATCCTGCTTGTTGCTCTTGTATCCTTATGATCTGACCTTGCGTTGGTGCTGGACTTGCTGTGACACCCTTGTAGTAGTGTGGCATACCCGGGGTACTATAGTATTTGCACCATGTGATCCCTGTGGCGTGGCCATCATGATAATTGGCTTTGTCACGTCAAGCCCATAATGAAGGTGCATTTATGGCCCACCACAACATCTTCCGTGACGAACTCGGTATCGCATATCCTTCTTATGGCCTCGCCCTATGGGAACCCGATCCAGGGGGGCAGTATGATGCCGTCGAAGTGGGCGATGTTGGCTTCGTTCGCGAAGGCTATTTTCAGCGCTTGTTCAATATCCTACATCCTAGAGATCATCCATCCCATCGAAACCCCTCTCTTGTCCCGGAAGATCATGAGCAGTTCCAACCAATTCCTGATCACATTCGTACTGGCCAACTCCGCGCTGGTAGTGGACAGAACTCCAATCATCTCTGCTCGAACAGTGTAACTCTGGGCCCCCGTGGACTCGGTACATTGGCCTCTCGGTATTAGTACTCCGGATCATCTGCCTCAAATCCGTTTGCTTACGTTACAGATACCAGACCTGACGACGATTCGCGAGTTACATTTTCATGTGAAGGCAAACAAGGTGCCTTATTGTCTCTTCCTGTCTCGGCTCAAAGTGCGGACACAATTGCTCGTGCCAAATTTGGCGAATGGATGGTCAAACATATCGATGCTTGGTTTGCCTTCACTCGAAATCTTGGCCTGGGTGTGGAAAGAATGGAGGATATTATTCTGGTCACAGGCCGACACCTCACAAAATCGTGGATCAACGTCGCGTTCAACCAGCGACGCCGGGATGCCGGAGCATCGTTCAATGCTTACGTTTCTCGTGACTCAGAAATCCATCTTGAGCGGCAGTACGTGCATGGAGGGGAGCTGAAGCTCGGCCCGACTGGCAAGGTATGAGTTTTGCACATCTTGGTTCTTCGAGGAAATCTGAGACATACGGGGCATGGCTTCGCGCGTACTAGGATCTACCTGAAAATCAATGCGTATTCATTCGAGGGTTTCGTGTCGCTCGCATTCTAGGGATCTGGCCAAGGCTTCGGGGCGAGGCTGGACATGCTCCGGATACGAGCGGGCATGAACCTGAATCTAGCACTCGACTTGAACTCGTAGGTGTTCCCACCTCCTCCAACGTAAGTCATTCCAGATCATTGTCTCCCGAACTCTGTTTGAGTTTCCGAAGTATCAGGACCCCCTTCACCTCCTGTTACAGTATATTGCTGAAGTCAGTGAATCTGGTTGGTTGCAAGGCCTACGTTGCATCGTGTTGATTACGTCGTATAGCAATCACCTCACTGTGATTTGGCGCTTGTCCACGACGATGACATAAGATATATTAGTGGTGATGTATGGACAATTACATATCGATTGTGCTATTCCGCTCACTCTTGTATATGAAAACCACCCCGCCCAATCACTTGAAGGGAATCGTCCATAGTTCTTTACCAATGGTACAAGAGTTTCGATGTGGTAAGTCTGATAGTGTCATGACTCCTTGTACCTCTGTGGAGGTGACTTGCACATAGAACTCCCGCATGGGAGCACCAGTGGGTCAGGAGCCGTGGCAGCAATTACCCGAGTGGCGACGCTATCTCGCGCATTCGAGCCTGAAGTACGACTACCTAAAGATTCAAGCACTTCCGCGGAACTATCCGACTCAATATCTTTCCCGACGCAGGGCACTCCCATCATCCCTGGATACGACGGAGGCATAGCGTATACAAAACACAGACCAGCCTCCAGCTCGCAGCGTCAAACTCACTACAGTGCCATCACCTCAGGCTCGGATGGTGCGCAACGGCTTTCTACATCAGCTCCCGTCTGTTTTACTGACAGCACCCAGATCCTGTTCGCGAGTTAATCAACTATTTGCAAAGGGTCCAGACGCCAAACAACTTGGTTCCACATTTACTCTTCAGGCATGTGCAAAACGGACCAAAAAACCAGGCCGTACACACCGGCACTTACGCCTGTAAGCCAGTTCCAGAACTATCACGTCGGCTTGCATACTGACCTACATTGTTCTCAGTCCGCGGTGTTGTCGTCGGCAGAGGCCAAGGCACTACCGTTGGTGCTGCCAAGCGCGCGGCCGCTGCCCAAGCCCTAGAATATTTCCGTTCGAGTCCCGCCCAGTAAAGTTTTGTTCACCGATGAGGTTATGAGAAAATACGCGGATTTCTCAGCGATCGTCAAATCTTTGTCACCGGTGTAAAAGAGATCAGGTCAACCTGACATAGATTTTTTTTTCCCGGGCTCCCGGGCCCGGAATGATCACGGGCATGTAGCATGTCAGTTTATGTAACTGAACGTGATGTCATCGTAGGCAGAGACGTTGGTACGACCATTACTGTAAAAGTGCCGAGCGTGGCCGCGCCGCCACGCAAGCCTTGCAGTACTTTCATATGCATGGGATTCGCGAGTAAATTCCTATCCCAGATGACGCTTCGATAAAATGCAAGGACTTCTCAGTGATTGCAAGATCTTTGTTTAGCAGAGATGAATGAGGGATCAGGTCGGCCGAACACTATGAGCTTGGCGTTGAGATGACATCCAAGTCCATCACGGTGATTTGTAACCAAGTGGCAAGTGGAATACGTGGCGCAGATGGACACCTGTTTGACGCTCCTACTATCAATGACATTGTGCTATACCACCAGCGTGCTACTGGGCCTTCCTATAGTTCGGACGGTCGTTATGAACATAGGCTGAATCTTAATGTACAATCAACTGGTCTGCATTTAATCATTGTGCTTGTCCGAGTCATCGCACTCAGCGACTATCGCCGTATCCACTGATGATTCGAAATGGTGTACATCTTTGCAGCCGTACATTTTCCGATTCGTTCACTACGAGAACTGGGATAGGTTTGGTCTTGCCTCGCACCACGATATCTATTAATGACAATTCATTCTAGCCATGAACATATAGGGACGATACACAAACCGACATGATCAATCGGGGAACATAGAAAAAAAAATCCAGATAGGATCCGACAATCACCAGGGAAATCCGTGCAGTCTCTTGAAACGTCATCGAAGACTAAATTTTACTCAGGAATCCCATGCGTACGGAAATACTGCAGGGCCCGCGTGGCGGCGCCACGCTTGGCGATTTTAATGGCAGTGCCAACGTCTCTGCCTACGATGACACCACGAACTAGAGCGATCAAATATCAGTATCAAGGGTCAGAAAGACAAATGTGGATTCGGCTAACATGTGTAGGTGACAGTGTGTGTGGCCTGGTGATTTGGTCCCGATTGCTCGCTCCTGCATTGCAAATGCGGGACCAAATTTTCCGGCTTCCTGACCTCTTGCAAGTAGTTGTTCAACTCACGAACAGGGTCTAGATACAGTTAGAAAAACAGACGGGAGGTGGTATAAAGCGGTCGTCGCTCACCAGACATGAATGCAAAGGTATTATGGGTTTAATGCTACAAAGTGGTGACTGGTCCGTGTCTTAAATACGATAGCGTTGGTTTTTCGTATCATACTAGGCGTTGGGATGGGCCTTACGCCCCTACACCCAGTATGCCAACAATGAGGGTGTCACGAAGGAACTCAAACCGGAGAAATGCCGAGAGCGACAGATTAGGACCAAAGTTGCTTCAATCGGCGCCATGCATATACGATCACCTAACGATTTACTGGCACCGGCAACACAAAGAATACTAAGAAGAGAGCTTCCGAGTATCATATCCGGCTAACAAATTTGAGCGTTCTACAGACACGACAGAACAGCGCGGTCTGTAGGTCACAAATCATTGCGAGAATTGCCTCCTGCATCACTGAAGACACGGAGCCGCAGCCCTGGTACAGAGTGAAAGCGCCGCACATCACTGAGAGGGGGTTGTTCATGTAATTTCTTGCTGTCAGGTTTTGTTGTGACCCGGAGAGAATACGAGTCTGGACTGAGCCAGAAAAGCATTAGGAAGGTGGGCGATGCATGACCTCGAGTTCATGGAGCTGAAAGATCTAGCTTTCGCAGCTATCACAAAGAATGGAGCCTCAAAGTAGTGTAGGAACAGTCTCGGAATAGCGCTATCACAGCAGATCACGATTTCTCACGTTAATGTGTGTATTGTACGTACAACTTACTGGATTTGCGCGGTTCATAAGTACAGAAATTCTGTGCAGTTGTCTTGCACTTCCATTCGGATTAGAAACGGCCAGTCGATCGCGAGTAAGGTCTATTAGCAGTATCTTTGTATCTGAAAATTGAGGTGATGCTAGGCCTACAGAAGGCTTTCTACTGGAGTGAAGTTTAGGGTCCGTGTAGCCTTCATAAACGCCCTCCCCGAAGCCAATATCCCTGCAATTGCCTACCAGTGCGTGGTTCAGGGCCTTCTTGGCTTGGAGGCCATGAAAGATAAAGGGAGAGATACCCCTTACGTACTGTTGTTGTGGTCTCCAACGGGATATGAACTGTGGTCGGGCAGCGTTGAAAGGTGCGTTGGGCGTGTCGTGTTGAAGGTATACTGCGGAAGATGGACGAACAGCCACTCGGGCCGCGTGTCGACCGCGTTGTTACTCGGCAACAACCGAGTCGGCACTTTTGCCCCTGACCGTATCCTTTACTTTGCTACCTGACGTCGTCACACAGGAATACAGTGCAGGTTCGTCTGTAGCTCGCTTTGACCGCACAGACACATTCAGTTTCGTCTGTGTGCAAGGTCATCGGTCTCGGGTTTCACGAAAAGTGGGACAACACGGTATGGTGTGGCGATACACCCCGCTCTGCCATCCGCACATACCAGTCAGTACCACGACCACCGGGAACAAAACTTTTCGCCGCTATCAAACACATATGCCAGTGCGACTACTAGCAGCCTAGAACAATGGAAAAATTTTACATCCTGGAAACATCACCGCTTCACTCATGACGAGAGAATTCTTCACGCCAAAGATGGTATCATTCGAGTAAATGGCATCCGATGAGGTGCACGAGTACTAGTACCGTATCTTATGTCTGCATTTCGATATGAAGACCAGGTCCGTCATCATCGTGCGTTATCTATCGCGCGAGCCGATGATGCAGTACGCGAGCGATCGCGCGTCCGGCTGAATTATATACTAGTACCCCGGATTTATGGACTTAGAATATACACTTGCATGACGTTTCGAGCGCCCCCAGATTATCCGTGGCCACACCCACACACCTTCGCATACACCAAAGTAGACGATCCCTAACCGATTCTTCCGAGGATTCCGAGTCGAGCACCACCATTCAGTAGGACGAAGTACTATATAGTAGTAGTCCCTCAATACCCTCCTCAGCTCTCGCGCCATCAGCGCGCGCTGTCACTGAGTGCTCGTATTCCGCTTGTATTCCGCCTTCCGGACTCACCCCTAAATTACTGCCGCCCATAAACTATTTTGACATGCACGCGGGTTTTCGCGTGCGTATGACACACGTATCAGATCCAAGCTCTCTTTTCTTTTCAAAGTTAAACCGAAGCTTTAATAGTCATTCCACCGCACGCTCCCGATGACTAGGATCCGGGCTTACTACTTCTCAGATGCATGCTTCGTGCGTTACGGGACATTCACGCGCCTCTAGTAATCCACCGCGACATCAAGCCTGCAGATTTCTCTTTGACCCTTACAGAGAAGACGGAACGCTGGTCGGCCTCGTGTTGGCCTGCGTGAGTATCAAGAAGGCTCATCGAGATCTTGTAGTGTATAGGTGTGGAAACGCCTGCACATTACGGAATATGTCTACTCATCGCACTGACAATGGAGCATCCTCATGACCATCTAAGTTGTCCGACTGAATATGAATCGAAGGTTAGGAAGAAGCGGAACCACGCTCGATGGGCAGCGGATGGACAGCTAATAGGGCACCGGGGTTATTTGGGAACAGGGTATGTGCGCCACGCTGCTAGTGCATGTCCAAGTTCTGTTAAATTGACAAGCCTCATTCGAAAGCTAATCAGACGGGCAATAGAAATTTCAGGTATCTTATGAGCAAACAGGGGTTCTGTCATATGTATCTCATTACTGTAACTAGTGGGCGTCTTTATTGACCTTCACAAATTATTGATATATCGATATGAAGCGCTCATGGTTCGGGACGCCGAAGAATGGGGAGAGCGGTAGACGTTGCACATGCACTGTAAGCGCTCGCGGTGTCACTGTGGAACACTCGTGGAGCCTGTATATTGTATTAATATTAACAGTCCATTCATTCCTACAAAGCTGCGGGCTGCGGGAGTCGCCGAAGGTGCAATGCCATGTGTCAGAACCCCTATTACTTACAGAAAGCCCCTCCAAGTCCGAAACCTCATGAGACTCACAGGTGTCACCACGTGCGGCCATTCAGTGTCACGAAGCAGACGTAGAAAAACAATGCGGTCTCTTGCAAAATGCTAAAATGTCGTTCGAATAGCGAATGCATTACTACGATAATATGAATTCGAGGGTGCAAACGGAGGACTGGCGCGTGTCTTATAGATGCACGCTGGTCCTTCATCCCACGATCCCACATTAAGCCATGGGATAGACCTTGCGTCCGAAGGTTTTGCAACAAAAGACGACTTGAAGATAGCCAAAATACACCGCGAACGACCGTGACAGTTTTCTAGAGAAACTATTCTCAACGGGTGCCACTTTGATACTGTCACCTAGCGAGTACTGTAAGGAAGCCACATGTGCTAGCTTCGGATTCGACTTTTTTCATCAACTGCGCATGGCCACCGCCCCTTCGTCTCTTGTCCTTAACCGCAGCACATCGCCACTGCCCCTGTCGACTGTCGCGCCCACGACAACGATCCATACTACCTAAATGCACGCAGCCGACGAACTGCATCGCACAGCCGGCACTGCATTCGCCCCGGATACATTCTCCCTCTTTGTACGAGCTCGTGCCCTCTTTCTCCCTCTAAGATACTCGTTCGGTTTATTTTCTATCCATGACTCGCTTGTTCTACGACGTCGGGCGGATTGTCCCCAATGTAACCGGTTCGTTGGCTCACACTCTCACACTTTTCCTTGTCTTCCTGTCTCTCTTCTTTCCCATTTCCCCTATCTTCTTCTGGCACAGTAAGAAGTCCAGCTCGATATTTAAATAACTAGCGTCTCGCGAATATAAAAGGGCGCCGCGCCCTCGACGAACGCCACCGAAGTATGTGTCGTGTTTTCTCCCGGGAACACCACTACACGGCCGCGCGGGACCTTCGGTCCGCGCGCTCGTCTTTTATCCTTCCTATTCCTAACGAACTCACGCATGGTCCTGTCTTGGAATCCTCGCTACAGTACTGACACTAGTCAACACAGATAGTAGTAAGGAGAGTGTCATACATAATGCTAAAAAAAATTGCGCATTCCTGATACATGACAGAAATGAGTGGTCTTTGAGTCACAAGTCTCTACGAGAGTGCGGCCATTATCCTTGACTCGGAGGCCTGGCCTGGCAACCACAAGGTAGGGTGCTTGAGTGAAGCTTCGTACGGTGTTGAGTGTGCTCATCATGCATTTTCTCGCTGGAAGATCCTGCCTTTTTTGTCATGACCTAGAGTGAACACGACCACAGAACCGGGGCAGGCTAGAAAGACAGACGTGGCCCGTACTACTGACTAGAAAAGACACCAGGAAAGTGGGCGGCGCATTACCTCGAGCTCGTAGAGCTGAATAATGAAGCTTCGTGCCACGTGACGTATTGTGAGTGTAGCAATAGACTGCCAGTAATAGTTCAGACTCAAGGTCACGGCTCTCAACGTCCCGATGGAGATGATAAGGATGACTCACCGGCGATTTCCCACGTTAGTGTGTACAAGTTATCAGATCGTTGCCAATCTGACGCCAATCCGATAAACGCGGTTCCAGAGCTTGTCTGTGTACTTATCTCCCATTCGAATTAGAAACAGACAGCCAATCACGGGCCGGAGTGTCGGACGAACACGCCCAGATCTACGAGTCAGACCACACTGTGCCCGCCGGGCGTCAAGATAGATACATCCGGCTTTCTAAATTTCATAGGCACTTTCACATAGGCAACAAGAGGACGTTCGGTCACATAAACTGATATGCTACATGCCCATGATCATTCCGGGCCCGAAGACTTGGGGAAAAAACAAAAATCTATATGTCAGGTTGACTCGATCCCTTCTACACCGGTAACAAAGATTTGACGATCGCTGAGAAATTCGCGTATTTTTCTCGGAACGTTATCAAAAATTTACTCGGGAACTGGATGGGTATGGAAATATTGTAGGGCCTGGGTGGCGGCGACGCGCTTGGCGGCATTTATGGTAACGCCTTCACCTGTGCCAACAACAACGTTGCGGACTGAGAGCAATTAAAGTCAGTATTGCAAGCCGACGTGATAGCTTTGGACCTGGCCTACAGGTATAAGTGCCGGTGTGTACGGCCTGGTTATTTGGTCCCTTTTGCTGATGCGAGAAGTTCAAATATGGGACCAAGTTGATTGGCTTCTGGACCTCTTGCAAGAAATTGTTTAAATCGCGGACAGAATCTGATTGTCGTCAGTAAATAGACGGAAGTTGTCATGAAGCGGCCATTGCAGACCCTGCGTACCATCAGTAGACATGGTGGGCGAAGTTATTGTGAGCTCGATGTCGCAGTACAGAGATTACCCTTGGGCCTATCTCTTTATATATGCTGGTCCTCCTTCTCCGGATAAGTGTTGGGATGGATCTTGTGCTCCTACGACCTAGAATGCCTACAATGAAGGTCCTGATACAAAAGCATACTGAGACGGATTTCGGGTCCATGGTTCTTCGACTAGTGTCGTGCGCTAATTACCCAACGATGTACTGGCACTACGCAGCCCAACACAATAGTAAAGAACATTCCAAAGTCTCAAAGACACGGCCCAACACTCTGCGCGTCCCGAACAGATATCAGAAATGGGCAGTTCGTTGGTCACAGTCCTCGTAACATGTGCGGTCGCTGGAGACTCGGAGCCGCAGCCCAGGGTTGTGTGGAGTAGAAATTCCGCATATTCGCTGAGGGCGCGCTTGTCATATATTTTGCTAGAATAGCTACCTTTTGTTGTAACCAAGAGAGCATATAAGACCGGAACCCATAAGACATGAGCAGAAAGGAAGATCATCGAGGAATGGACGTAACAAGGTATCGTTAACGTGAAGCAGCGTAGGGGCAGTGTAGGAGTAATAGTAGTGGTAGTACTAGTTTCGGATTCGGAGGTCCGGGCGGAGGTGATTGTCAGGGTGACTCAGGCGGAAAATCACGGTCCGACAAACTCGGCCCATGATGCAGCACTCCATGTTTGATTCGTTCGTTCGTTCGAATCAGACACAGCCAGCCAATCGCGGTCCTGGGTCTTGGACGAACACACGTCCAGATCTACGACCACGCTGTGCTCTCACCGAGCCTAGCCTGAACGAGAGATGTCAAAACGAATATCATAGTAGGTCTATTAATGTAGTTTGAATGTACTACGAGAGCAGGCTATCTATGTGAACGGATTCCAGAAACTCTACAGCCCTCACAGCAGCCTCCCTTTTGGCAAGAACCTTGGAAAACCCACGCCCTGAGCCAATATCCCTGCCATTGACTACGTGGTTCAGCCCATATTTATAGTCTTTATACACTGACAGACTCACATTTGGCGGTAGCATGGTGGGTCTTTTGATGATCAGGGCCTGTTTGGCACAGAACCCATGAAAAATAAGGCGTGAGATTGCCCCTTGGGTGGCCTTGAAGGCGGTTGTTGAGGTCACGAACTGGGTCATCATGGATGCTGACTGAATGGGTTGTGGGCTGCGAATGGCCTGTGGGTTGTGGTTGGTCCGTGAGTTCTGACTGGCCTATGGCGTCTACATTGTGTTCACGACGCCTGGGATGCGAGATATATGAAAGTATAGTCCCCATAGTCTATGAAAAGTTGTAGCTGCAATGTGGAAAGTTGCGTTCGGTATGAAGGTAGGTTGAGAAGAGGGGACGAATGGGTACGGATGCCGATGTAAACCTACGCCTAAGAACCCGGTCCTCGTTCTTATTGTTGACGATTGTTTTGAGAGTGCGATACATTCGCAGCATTTTGAGTCGTTTTTGTTTTCGAAAGCGCTTACTCATGGCTTTTGTTCACAGGTCATCCCCGTGTGCAGATGCAGGAATACAGTGTAGACCAAGGATTCGATCTGCTGAAGCATTTGTTGCATCCAGAGTCACGCCGCGGAGAGCGTTGCACCGTGACCATCATCCGTTTCTGTGCAAGAACGGGAAAGGTAAAGGTCATCGTTCTTCCGCGGAAAGTGTTAGCCGAGAATGGCATTTTGTAAGCCCGGCGATGGAGGAGTTTCGAGTGCATGTCAGGACAGAACGGGGAACGAGCGAGATACCTGTGCAGGCGAAGGCGAAGTGACGACCATCTGGGTCAAACGGTGCACGTTTGATCGGCCGACAGATTATCAAGATATTTTATGTAATTACGAGGATCGAACGTGTGCAACGTGGCATTAATTGATGTTGTTTACCATTGGGCCAAGATAGGGTTTGTAAGCAGTCGAGAAGCGCGAACCAAGGCTGGCGCGGTATGAGATGCGTCAGGGCTCGATGAGCCCTTCAATGCGAGCAGTGTAAATGACGACGACGTCCACATCAACACCTCTATCACTAGACTCTGTCATAGAACAGGTAGCCCCACTTATCGTCCTCCTCCTCATCCCTCTCCTCGTCTTCTACGGTCGAAATTTCTTCCGCCACTGCGCCTTCCACATGCTCGCCGTCGCCAGCTCGGCGCTGCCTTGGAACTGGTCATCGATACACGAACACGGCCCCGTTTCCCCAAAACCAACCAAGAAACTCCCCATCCGCACCCGCGCAGAACAACTCGCTGCGAGGACCGATGGCCACTCCGGTGGTATGTCTATGTCTCCTCCAAATTTGTTTGTATGACCCTGCGCGCGATCAGAACACTGATCCAACATGACACATCATGCATCAGAAGGCGAGAAGAGCCTATCATACCCCGGTCTCATCAACATTTCCGGGACGTATTGCTTCATGAACTCGACTATGCAGGTGCGCCAGCCACAACGCTCCTCGCCATCATGCCACCTCAGCGGTATCTGACGTCCCGACCCGTGTGCGTCGATAGGCCTTTGCTTCTCTATCATACCTACAACCACACATAGATGCCATCCACGCTAAAGCCGAGGCGGTCGACATACCCACGCCAGTCGTCGATAGCCTCCGCGACCTCCTCCACGGTGCGATATGTCCCTCCCCTAGCTACTTTCCCAACCCACGTGACCTCCTCCCCTATACCAGACTTAAACACCCCTTCATCCCACTCTCGCTCCATCCGTCCTCTCGATATCATCGCCGCACTCTCGCAGCCAGAGCCAGGCAAGCGTGCTAGCCCCCTCTTCTCATCACGTGAGCACCAGGACGCGCAGGAGCTCTTCCAGCTTGTATCGGAATACGTCAAGAAAGAGGCGACCGCTGTGGACCGCGAGGGCGCGCGTGACCTCGGCTTTGGCGCGCTCGCGTCTCTTTCATCCGCACCCTCGACGGCGACCGGCGTCGACGTATCTAAGGGCGTGTTCGATGGCCTCACTGCGAACCGCCGCAGTTGCTGTGAGTGCGGCTACACTGAGGCGGTCATGCACTTCCCGTTTGACAACTGGCAGCTCACTGTCCCTCGCGCCGTGCGTCCTTCTCCTCTACCCCCCATCGTCCTTCTTAGGCTGAGCAGCAGCGTTCCAGGCAAATTGTAGACTCGAGGACTGCCTCATGGACTACACGCGCCTAGAGGTCTTGACAGATTGCATTTGTCGCAGGTGCTCGATGCGTGCGACTCTCCGCCGATTAGAACATGACGCAGAACGGCTCACTGCCGAGGTGACCAAGTCGTCTGTATCGACGTCGAAAAAGAAGCGCGTACGCGAGGCCAGGCGAATAGCACACCGTCTCAAGACAGCACTCGAGGAGGGTCGAATAGAGGAAGACATTAAGGGCGTCAAAATTGAGAGAGTTTTCTCTCGAGCGACTAAGCAAGCTATGGTCGCGCGGGTGAGTGACCTGTCTTATTTTTCATAAACATCTTAGCTAATGCGAACCGTACTCCACGTGAAGCCTCCGCCCGTGCTTGCGCTGCATCTTAATCGCTCTGTACACTTCGGTGCATACGCAGCAAAAAATTCAGCCCGCGTGCACTTCCCAGAGGTGCTCGACCTGACGCCGTTCACAACCTCGGGCATGCTTTCCACCTCACCCTCATTCCCCCTCTCATCACACATGTCCTTCCCCTCCGCGTCCGCCTCTCTAGCCACCCTAGCGTCCAAAGCACAAAACTCTGCGCCACAACCGCCGCGCGTGCTCTACTGCCTCGCAGCAGTGGTGTGTCACTACGGTCAACACTCGTTCGGACACTATGTCTGTTTTCGGCGCAAGCCGCGTGGGTTTGGGCGCGTCGCGCCGCCTCGATTGGATGAGCTTCCTACACCGCCGGGGAAGGGCTGGTTGCGCGCGAGCGACAACACGGTGCGCGAGGTCGGGATCGAAACGGTGTTGCAGGAGGGCTCCGGCGTGTTCATGCTCTATTACGAACTTGCGAGGAGCGGCGAGAGGAGGCCCGTCTGGTCCCTAGGTGGTGGGGCAAACGATGGTATCAATGTGGGAGGAGCCGGTGACTGCGAGAAGAAGGCACAGAGACTCCATTTCAAGGACGCACCGAGATGGGAATCGACCGAGGAAGAGAAGGAGGCACCTGTGATCAAGGCGCGCGTCGTGCGGAGTGTATCGCTCGGGCGGGACGAGGATGACAATGACGTCGAGGGCCCGCAAGTGAAGCAGGAACGGAACCCCGATTCGGAGGCGCGGTTGTTGTCCCCCCCGATACCTCCCAAGCCGGAGCCTGTCGAGGTTGAGCTCCCATCGACAGTGTCTACGGAAGCACCACCGCCCATACCCGACACTCCAACGACGGTGGACGAACCGCCGATAGCAATCCCCCGAACGGCTGCGGATCTCCGAACATAAGGAAGATGACCACCTCTTCTCCGTGATACCTACCCTTCGGTTGTCCCGGTCGTCGTCACATTTTACATTTTGGTTGTTTTACGTTTTATAGCATGTTTTTCGCATGGGGGATTGCATACCACATATATGCTCATTCGGGACAAACAAGGACGTATACGGTTAAACTGATACTGGAGACGTCACAGTTCACATTTCGCACACACACAAAAGTTGAGCAAGCAGGCAATAATAATGATACACACAGTCCTCGTCCTCTGCGGTAGGAGACAAGCAAGAAACAAAGGAGATACTGCACTAGATAAGTGACATGACAATGAGATTCCCGTTAGCAGATGGAGTAGGCATATGCGGGAGAAACTTTGGTCGTTGAGGATTCCTATCTAAACTTATCACCAGTAGACGTGGCGCTCGACGGTGTGAGGCTTTGGCCTTGTGTAGATTGTGCGCTTGACGCGGGTTACGGAGGGGTACCATGCGTGGTAAACATGGCCGGGTTCAAACTGGACTTCAACTATCTGCCTTCCCTGCAAACCGCAAAGGGATATGTTAGGAAAAAGGCACCTTGACAACGGGGAGCAAGGGAGGGGTACGTACGGCGTAGTCAATGTGCGAGCCGATGACGAGGCCCTCGCGACGGCCATAATTACCATGGTTGACAGAGACGATGTCACCGGGCTGTAGAGTGCGAAAAAGGCAAGACGGATGAATATGACGACCACGGGAGCATTTTGTTAAATACCATTCGTCAGCGATCGACGGAAAAGGTCAGGAGAAGAAGGATAGGACTACGCACGACAATCTCTTCGCTGGACATGATAGTGTCGTTATTGGGGTGTGTGTGTGTACTTGTGTTTTGTGAGGGGGATGAGGGGAGTCTTGTCGTTGAGGTGTGTGAAGAAAGAAGAAGGATTGGGAACTGCTTGGCGGATTTTATAGGGCCAGGGTCCGAGATAATAATGATGGCATTTCTTCTCGCGCGCCGGCACGGATTGCACGCGGCAATCGCGAGGCCCTTGTACCATATCTTTTTATTTTATTCCTCCTTCACTTTCTCCGAAATGATACCACACAGTACTGCACAGCCCGCGAATGGTTAGTGCCCGCTACATCAGCCCCCAAGGGCCGCCCATATAAATCCCACCCTCGCTTGTATACACTTTCCGACGGAAAACAAAAGAGCGAACATATCGGGAGGGCGCACACGGCATTTTATTATTATTTGTGTCCTTTGGCGATTACCCGTTTCGGGGTTGATGCGTTGACGTTTTTGCGCCTCGTGCCCGAGGCATCAACCACGTGTGCCCCGTGGTCGGCTCCCTTTCTTGCTTCTTTCCGGCCCCTGTTTTTTCCCGTCCGCTTGCTCCGGGCTGTGATGCCTCAAGGCCTCATTGTTTCAAGCAAGCGGCATTGGCAGTGGATCGTCCGCACAGCATACTGATGGATTGGCACGGAAGCTGAGCGCTACGATATCTGATCCGACTGGGGCATGCACGTAGCACGAGTCGTGCGACCTTGTCTGGGACTTCGATTCGTATGATGGATGGAAGTGATCATCGGATAGATGCGTGGTCCCTTGTATGCGTGCTAAGCCTACAAATCTTGATCCACGCTCACCCCAACGCTGTTTCCAAAGTACCCACAGAGTTTGTACATGGGATGATGTGTCTTGTCTGTTGGTGCGCATTGAATGGTACAGAGAAGCATGCTACCAAGTAGTACGAGTCGTGTGAGTGCTAAGCAAGGTCAGAGTATTAGGTCATCTAATGACATCTGCTGGGCGTCCCCCACCCACGTGGTGATCCATGAGACGCTGGCATGTCAAGGCGTTGATTGAATGGAATGGAGGAGTGCGACCGTGATGTATCTGTCATCAGAATACGGGCAAATGTTAATCACAAGCTCATTTTCCAATCGCATAAGATGTACTGTATGATAATCTGGTACTAAATATGTACACGATGGGAAACTCAAGCTGTCAATTTATCCCCAGATGAGAAGGAAAAAGGAGTAAGAATAGCGGAACGAAAGTTGATAGGTCAGTGGCTCTGTAAGTGTCGTTCATCGCGTCTTATCCTCTGCAAGGATCGCCTCGTTCAACTCATCCAACGGAGCCAACTCTTTCTTGTCAACCAGATCGAACTACAAGCCTAGGTGAGCTTTGTATGCTTTACATCTCCGATAGGCGACATACCTCGTTGATAAAGAGGAAAAAGTGGCGATAACTCGTATTAAGGTGGGCTAATATACATTAATGAGAAGAAGCGAGGAGCCACGAAGAGTGATTGAAACAGACCTTCTATGCCGAGCGCGCAGATCTGGTCGAAGTGGTTGCTGTATATATGCGCGTACACGCGGAACAATCGCCGCACGATAGTGCGCACAGTGTCTTTGAACGTCCGGGGGAATGCCACACCTATGCCCTTCGTCAGCGGCGCAGAAAAAGACAAATTGAGACAAAAGGCGTTATACCAATGGTATTCGGGAAGACGGCCTCATCATCGAGGATATTCTGGGCCCAGTTCATGAGGGCGTCGACATACTCAGGCGCAGGAAGCTTTGTGGGGCGCTTGTAGCGTACGCCGTCCTCCCAGAGGTATTCGTATCTGATTCACAAAGAAGTGGATTACTATCGCAGTAACGACTGGAGACTGGGATCGCAGGCTCTCACCGAGGTCCCGCTGACATGATCGGGCACTGGGAGATGCAACGATTCAGGGAGAGGACAGGAGCTGAGAAGACGGAGAAGACGGACCTCTTGAGGGGTACAGAACTCCGTCACTGTCCCGTAGAGCATGTTGAGGTGGTTGAAGAAATCGACGGCTAGAACGATGGCGGTCAGGCTACTGATTGATCTTGACAAGGGTGAGGGGGACTCACCGTGGACAGCGAGCCATTCGTTCAGATCCTCGCCTTCCGGGAGTTTTACTGCAAGACGAAGGTTTCCGGATCCCTTTGGGAGGTCAGTCTATGTCCTAAAGTATCGCGCATTCGGGGACGCACTAGGGTCGCTTCTGCATATTTCCTTAGCTGGTATTGCTTGGTACCCTCGGGTACATCTCTGCGTGGCTTGAAGGTGCGCGTCTTGCCTCTGTCAAAAGGTAAGACACTTCCGGACCCTGGATGATAAAACATGCCCTTACAGGCCGAAAAATGTGGACATGGTTGATTGTGAGTGTCAGTGGATGAAGGAGATCAATCACGACGATATTGATCACGTGAGCTGATCAAGGGGCATTCCGGCGACGACGTCTGATAGTCAGTCACGGTCATGACGCCAACACTGACCGAATGGCTCCTGTTCAACGACTCCTATAATCTATCCCAATGGCAGCATGACCGCCGTGAAAGGGGGCGAGGGTCTGGTATAAAAGTCAAGGCTGCCGCGTCAGCTAAAGCAGAGCTCCCCTTTCCTTCCCATCATGTCCCAGTCACCCAACCGCATCCTTTTTGTCTTGACTTCTGCTTCGAAAGATTTTACAGGAAATAATACCGTAATAGACATCGTTAACACTCTCAGATGACTTCTGAATAATTTTATAGGGTTGGTACCTTCCTGAGGTAGCACACCCCTACTATGTCCTGAAGGATCACTTCGCCATCGACTTTGCTTCCCCTGCTGGGCCGAACCCCCCGCTGGACCCCTCCAGCAAAGAGGTGAGCATAGTTCCTCATGTTGCCATATACTATCACGATGACGTCGTTTGTCATAGTCATACAAAGACGACGAAGAAAGCCAGGAGTTCTGGAATAGTCCCGATACCAGGGCTCTTGTCGAGAACGCAAAGCCCCTGCACACAGTTCGCGCAGATGATTATGCAGCAATATTTTACGTCGGCGGACGTGGTCCAGTCATGGACCTCCCGATTGACGTGACGAATATTAAGTTGGCCAGTAACGTACGCCCAAGTTAGCAACGGTAAGGCGTTTTATCTCACTCTTCCCCTAGTTCTACCGCGCTGGAAAGATTATCGCCGCCGTCTGCCATGGTCCCGCGTAAGTAGAAAAGCGCCTCGCTCCCACACCCATGAGCCTAGAACTGAAGCTTGATATCAAAGCGCCCTTGTGAACGTTATGGAACAGGACGACAAGACGTCTATCTTCAAAGGCAAGACTGTCACGGGGTTCTCCAATGCTGAAGAAAAAGAAGTCGGTATGACCAAGGTGAGTGGAGATTGTTCTTCAAGGTATGTTTATTACAACAAAGAATAGGGCCTCCCTTTCTTGCTTGAAGACCGCTTGAGAGACCTTGGAGCAACATATGTGAAAGCCGATAAGCCATGGGCTGTACGTGCCTATCCTGCTATGTCCTCAACCTTTCACTGACGCAGAAGTGCATACAAAGCCGAAGGTTGTGCATTCCGGCAAGATAATGACCGGGCAGAACCCAGAATCTGCCAGGCCCCTTGCTGAGGCCCTTCTGAGGGAGCTGCAAAACCAAAACCGAGCTTAGGGCTGATCGTTGATCTTTATCCTCATGAAATGTCAGAGAGAGAATGCTTGTAAAAATAGTAGGCTAGGACGCGTTGTCTGTAAATTGAAATTGAAAGGACTGTCTTGCTAGAGGATGGAAGAAGCAAGCACGTTGACAGTCAGAATGGCTACATCAATCATGGGTCTGCCGAGAGATGACCAGCGTAGATAATATTGGAGAGCCAACTCCGAGTCGGTTGTGCAGGAATACATTAGAATATGGACATTCTTTTAGGCACAACAGCACTTCTGGCCACGGGCTCCCCAGCACTTGTCTCTCTCGCTATTCGTTTCTGTGTGCCTGTACCTGCCTCGACGAGGCCGATGGTATACGTGTATTGGCCCTGGTTGCTGATGGTTCTTCAAGTTCAAGTTGTCCAACAGCAGCGATGTACTAGTACACTTGACCGGAAGGTTTGCAAAAATCCATCCCAATCGTGCCGGAGATGCTCAGTGAAGGCGTTGTCGATCTGATCGCTTTGTACTATATAGCTAATAGGAGGAAAGAGATCGTGATCATCTTGAGCCTGGGCCAACTGCCAACCATAATTTGTGTAGGACTTCAGCTTCAACGCTATCCTTAGGCTGTAAGCAGCCGTTTTCATTCCTAAGTCAAGGATACGGTGTCCATGAACCAGTTCCGACTCACCGTGGCAAGTGTTTGGGTTCTGGTATAGACACAAGCTAGAAGTATTACCGGGCGTACAGACGGCATCGGTGAGAACAGCATCATATAGACTTGATGACAATATTGTTCTTAGGCTGTGCTTGCGAAGACCGTCAGACATAGTAACGCAGCTGCAAGTATGACCCATTGCAGAAACAATCGTAGGATACAGATGATCATCAATATAACAGTGTCTGCTTCCCTGGAATCGATAGCAAGAGAAATCTCCTCAGAGACTTTCTGGAGATCCTGGGACGCCGTTCGCCACAAAGTCTTTGTAAACTTGCATTGCAGCGGCACGCTTTGCTTGACATTTCGACTGACCTTTCCCCACAGCGTAAGTAACACCGCGGACTACAGGTGAGGAGGGGAGGATCAGTTCAGCAGCCTCGAATTCTCACTCTGGGCAATAGTGCTTACACTTAGCTTCGGCGATATGGGGAAAGTGGTCGTCTTTATCATCTCTAGTCATCACGTATTGAAAATATGGCGCCAAATTTCCGGTCGGGTGACCTTGAAGCAAGTCATTTAGTAGGACGCGATAGTCTAGCGTGTCTGAGCCACCGTAATCGGTAGCGAAGGGAGTGTGCAAAGAAGTCGAGAGAGAAGATGACTTAGGAACACTCCAAGGTAAAGGTGGTCCTTCACGAGGTTCCTCGAATAAGTGTTTTGATAGCGTTGCTACTGTAACAATCGCCGCTGCATCGGTCCCTGGGCCGCTCTTGTTGACGTGCAATGAGTCTTTGTGTTTGTGTAATTCCCTCAACACAAAGTTCCATAGATACGATGTTGTCAAAAACTTACCACACTGAAACTGTTGTATCGTTGATGAAGAACTCCGCAAGTGTTGCATCAGTTCATCTGGCTGGGAAGCTTTCAGATGCTACAGGAGTGAGTGGCTCGCACCATCGGTAGGTAACAATACATACATCATTGCCGATGTCCGTCAAATCGTTGTCATGAACAAGCACAATATCGCATTGGGGTGCTTTCTACTTGAATTACAATCACGCACGCATGCACAATAACACATCAGAGTTACTCACCTCGGCAATGTACCGTATCAGAACATGAAGGGGGTCACGGTGCTTCGGAAAATCAAATAAGCTAGGGGAGATGATGGTCTAAAGTGATCGGATTTACGTCGGTATCACCTGGACCACTTATGAGTTCAAAAGTCCCGGATTCAGGTTCAGGTTCGGACCCGCTTGTACCCGGAGCTGGTCCCGCCTGTCCCTGAAGCCTTGGCCAGATCCCCAGGATGCGAGCGACACGGAACCCTCGGAGAAATATGCACTGATCCTCAGGTAAATCCTAGTGCACGCAACGTCATGTCAAGGTTGCCTCAGAATACCTCGAGACTTTTGAAAATGTGCGAAACACACCTTGCCTGTTGGGCCAAGCTTCAATTCCCCTCCATGCGCGTAATGTCGTTCGAGGTGGACATCGGAATCACGAGAAAGGTAGGCGTTGAACGATACCCCTGCGTCCCGGCGGCGCTGATTGAAAGCGACGTTGATCCACGTTTTCGTGAGATGTCGACCTGTGACCAGAATAATATCCTCCATTCTATCTACGCCTAAACCAAGACTCCGAGTGAAGGCAAACCAGGAATCGATATGCGTGACCATCCATTTGCCGAATGTGGCAAGAGCAACCGTGTCCTCGCTTTGAGCTGAGACGGGAAGCGACAACAGGGCACCTTGTTTGCCTTCACAAAAAAATGCAACCCGTGAATCGTCATCTGGTCTATATCTGATATAAGAGAACTGAATTCAAGGCGATTCGAAGCACAAATATACCGAGAGGCCAATGTACCAAGGCCATGAGACACCTGAGTGACAGTTCTCGAGGGGAAATGATTGGTGTTCTGTCCACCACCCGCACGGATTTCACCTTTTACTATATGCCCAGGCAAAAGCTGCAACTGTTCATGATCCTCCGGGACAAGCGAGGGGATTCGATGGGATGGATGATCTCTTGGATGTAGGACATTGAACAAGCGCTGGAAATGCCCTCGACGAATGAAGCCAACGTCGCCCACTTCGACGGTATCATACTGTCCCCCTGGGCCTGGTTCCCACAGGGCAAGACCGTAAGTAGGATATGCAGTGGCAAGTTCCTCGCGGAAGATGTTGTGTTGAGCCATAAAGGCGACGTACCCTTTAGACCTGCCTGTAGTCGTATTACAAGGATCACACGGTGCAAGTATAGTGGCGCAGAATTACCACGGTCACAGACATAACATCTAGGCTTACATGGGACACACAGCTGCCATATGATATGTCACTCTCACCACAGTACACGCTACGCAACAATGGATAAGATGTCATGGGGGTAGAACACAGAGCTGTTAGGACACGTGGGCATACCATTCTACAAAAAGCATGTACCTGTTCCTAGAAATGCTACATGGGTTGTGTATGAAATTCTTTTTTTTTAAATAGAGCTAGGCTCACATCCACTTCACACTCCGCTTGAAGGTCCGAAAGAGGCCCCGCACTGGCCCCGCTCCATGCGAGGCCCGGGATAGCCAAAAACACAATGATATCCATTATCCAAGAAAAGACGGAATTGCATGCCGTCTTATTCTATACCTTTCAGTGGACACCAACAGTTATAGGATATTCCAGAGTATGTGTTGTTATGGATGACCCCTGGACTGACACTTTCCGAGCCAAACTCGCACTGGCTCGGTAATCTTATGATATTGTCGGACGGTGGAGTGTTGACAAGCCTGAGAACCGGGAATGTGCTCACTTCTTGCGCGCCCCCATTGACTAGAGAGACACATCACTGAGGAAGAGGTAGGTTAGTTGATGAGTCATTCATTAATATTCATTACTTGTTTGTTTGTTTGTTTGTTTGTTTGGTATGCGCTTGAATCTTACTCTTGTAATAGATAGAACCATTGGGCCGATGTGCCCACTAATGTTTCCTCGAGTTGTTTAGCGCTGGCAAAGTACACCTGAGTCTGAGGATTCCAACCATCCAACCTTGTTAGTTTGTCCTCATGAAGTAGTTCTAGATGTGATTAACCCGAGCCAACCTGGCACGGTGTGTGCTCGTAAGACTTCACTGGCGCTTCACCGTTTAACCGAGAATGGTGGCCTTTCCTTTCTAACTCAAAAACTCAAGGCCGCGGTCTGAATCAACGAGGGCAATTCACGATATCAAGCACGATGGGATACTTTCTATAGGTTTTAGCGCAAGCTAAGGTCATACCCGTCCCGATCGTCATATTTGAACAAACCTAGTTGGCGGGTATTTGGATGCTGGTGCATACACATAAGATGGGAGCATCAGCGGACACGTCGAGGCACCGGCGACGAGTGCTGTAGTATAACGCGGTATATCCGTTGGTAAGTTGTGGGCCCACTCATTAACGTCGCCCTTAGACGTTGGACGATATCCGGTACCAGGCCATCCACTTGTGCAGATTGAACGGCAACTCGAAGTGACGTTCCCTCAGGGTCCTGCAGGTCCCGGAACACTGTGCATCCTAAAATATTGAAGAGCTTGAACTATAGGTGAGGACTAGTTCAATGCCCCTCCACATACAGGTACGCAGTGGGATGGCGCTCACATATAACATCGACGTCATGGACACCCTATGTGTGAGATCCCTCACGGGTGGTCACGTATTGAAGAAAAGGCCTCAGGTTCCCTGTCGGGTGGGATTAGTGAAAATCCTCTAGTTCGAGAACGGGCCACGTTGTGGGACTGTCATAGATACTAGACCAGACCCACGGGCACAATGTGAGCGACACGAAACGCTCGAATAAATACGCACTGATCTTCATATAAATCCTAGTAGGCGCAACGCCATGTACGAGGGGTATTAGAATACCCTGAGACCTCAAAAATGAGAAAAACTGAACATACCTTGCTGGTCGGGCCAAGCTTTAGCTCCCACATACGCGCTACTGTTCGAGATTGGACGTAGGAATCACAAGAAATAGAGGGCGTTGAACGACACCTCGGCTGCGCTGAGTGATAATGTTGATCCACGATTCCGTGAGATGTCGGACTGTGGCCAGAGCAATACCCTCCGTCCAATCTACGCCTAGGCCGGCTGTGAAGGCAAACCAGGTATCGATATGCGTGACCATCCATTTGCCGAATTTAGCACAACCAACGTACCCCTGCTTTGAACTGGGCCGGGAAGCGACAACAGAGTCGGAGCACCTTGTTTGCAATGAAGATGCAACGTGAAATCGTATCGGGTCTGGTGTAAGCGAACGGAATTCGAGCGGATCAGATGCATGAACATATCCAGAGGTCGGTATATCAAGTAAACGAGACATCCTAAGTAACAGTTCTCCGAGTCAGGAAGGAGTGATTGATGTTTCATCCACGGGTTTCACCTTTGAGAATATGCCTGGGGATAGGCTGTAACTGTTCATGTTCATGATCATCCGGAGCTAGCGAGGGGTTTCGATGAGACGGATGTAGGGCATTGAACAAGCGCTGAAAATAGCTGGGGCGAACGCACAGTGTCCCCTTGGGCCTGGTTCCTATAATTCAAACGGATCAAACCCATAAGGATATACGATGGCAACCTCGTCACGGAGGATGTTGTGGTGGGCTATAAAGACGATGTCATAGGGCCTGTAGCCGCATCAGAACCCTCGAAAGAGGCAACTTGAAGAAGTATGACGAAGCAACACTATCATAAGACTTTCCTCTTTCGATCGTCACGGTTCTGTAACGGTGGCAATCATCACGGTTGCCACCGTCACAGTCACAGACCCATATGAACTACATGTACAGCAGAGCCTCCCTACAGCAGTGGTTACAATGAGTCTTGATAAGCATAGTGCGCGACGAATATTTCTGGAATCCATGTGTGCAAGGCGATTGCGATCGATGTCGACGGAAATAAACCGGAATTCAAACATGAGCGGTTCCAGATCCCGGTGATAAAATTCAACTCCGTTCAGGTCGGAGCCGCTTATCATTATCGCACATTCACCGATCTTGCTCGAGCCTGATCTGAGTCCTACCCTTGTTGCGGTCGGTGTAGGACATACTGTATGGATGCTGCTCAGCTTGGGTCGTCAGTTATGTATGGGCTGCCAGTGCAAGCGTCGAAGTGCCCGTGTTTCATGCCATCGCAAATCCATAATTCATTTGTTCTCTCATATGAGAAAATTTGCCCAGACGCCACAGCACCAAGGCTCAGGCTAGCGCGATGTTCGTGATCACTACAACCCTGTAAAACCCACGGTCATACCACTGCCCAAGGAGACACAATCTATGCAAAGACTCGGGAATGTACAATAGAAAGAACGATATTTCTTCGAGCTCGGGGGATTTGGTGGAATTAAACACTGAATGGCACTTCTGCTAATAGTCAGACACATCTACTTGCTGTTGCCGGGTACTCTGATTCGGTCTATCCAGTTGTGTAGTCTTCATGCTGGCCCCGAACGAAACGCAACTTGAAGTATGGGTGTGGATGATTCTACTGAAGAACTATACGGATGTCAAAACATGAAGGGGTTTATACCACAACAAGTAGGCGAAATAGGTCGGTTAGTACTTGGCATGCAGCATGGTACAGCTTATCACTGATAAGCACACCCGACGAGGCAGTACAGTACCGATGACATGACTGGTAACGCCACTTGCCCCTCCAAACTTCACAAAGAGAAACGCGTCCGACGTTGCGTAACCCATCGGGTCATTCGCGGAGGGGCCCAACGACGGCGACGTGGAGAATTCGTTGTTGGTGCCAGTCCAAGTCAGGGGGGTCAGGGGGGGGGACAAAAATAGTGGGAGACGCCGCGCGATCAGCGGATCGGCAACTACTATGTTTTATTTCGAGACGTAGCCGAGGCGACGTCGACGGCCTTCTCCGGTCAACGCTTCGTGCTTCTCCCGCGCAGTCCGCGAACGGCGTTCCACGAGTCCAGCAGTCAATGTGCATTCACTTTACACAAGGAGACGGTCCATCATCATGCGAGGGCATGACAGGACTAACAGCTGGCAGGGGCGTGGCTCTGCTGACGCGACGCGTCAGCGAACAAGAATTCGATCTCGATACGCCCATTTGCGCCCACCCTCGCACAGCCCAGCACCGTAACAGATCTCTCCTCCCACCTTCGCGCCACTCTACCCGACCCCGTTACCCGCACCCCGTTATCCATCCTCCACGACGAGTGGTCGGAAGAGTTCGTCCCACCCCCTCGCAACGATCACCGACGACAGTTCGCCCCTCTTCGGGAACCACCTACAGTACGTCTTCACCCTTGGACCAAGGCTCTCCTGGTCATCTGCCGTAGGCGGGTCCAGTGCACCGCCTTCCAACTCATCACGGGCCACGCCTTCCACTCCACCTATTCCCGACGGTTCCGACAGGGAGCGGGTGACAATCTCACCTGCCCAGAACCTGGCTGTGGGCACCTGTGGACGTTACGCCACTACATCTTCGAATGCGACCGTGATTGAGACGTCAAATGGCAGTTCTTGGGAGACGCACCCTCTTTGAGCGGCCTCTTTTCAACAGTGACCGGAGCTCGTAAACTAGCCGACCTTCTCTTTCACACTTGGGCCTTCGCGCGACCTCTACCACGACCTGATCCCCCTTGATTCGCTTTCGTGCCCACTTCGCTTTCTCACGTTGCTTCCCCTTTTTACTTTTAACCCAGTTCCTACTTGACCTACGCTAGAATACACACCGATTACCTGTATTAGGTAGCCTGCTTGCAATTTATTGCCGTTCACCAAAAAAAAAAAAACAGATCTCTCCGCCGATTCTCGTCTTCGGGTGAGGGCCCCCCACTTGCTCAGCTCCATCATGAAAACTTCTGGCACACTGAGCTGGGCTGGTGATACCGAGTCACCTCGACTATCCACTTATGATGAATATTTTGGCGCACTGGCAAGGTATGACTGAGACCACCTAATTATTGTTGTACTTGAACAGATTGACGAGTGCCCGGGTTGCCGGAAGAACACGCAAGCTAGAAATCTCAATGGATACGCCGGGTCAAAGATATCACTAGATATGTTCATAGGGTCCTGTTCATAAGTGGTCGTGGGATCATCAATCATTGATCGTCCACTCATGTCGTCTTCAAGTTCGGGCTGTGTTTGGGAAGGCCGTTTGAATCATAGTAACATGGCACAGTCATACATCCATTCATTCGTAGTAGGAACAATCATACGCGCAATCATCAGCATCAAACTTTCCAACCGTCGAGAAACTACAGCAAACGCTCTCAAGTCGTTCCCGGGACACCGTTCGCCGAAAATTCTTGATAGACCTTCTTTGCGGCCTCACGCTTCGCAGCACCTTTGTTGTTGGCCCTCCCTTCGGCGTAAACAACGCCGCGGTCTACACGCAAGGATCAGGTCAACAGCCCTGCAATTCTACTTCGTGGGATGGTGCTCACATTTAGCCGTAGCAATGTGGACAGGGGCATCGTCTTTACCCTCCCTGGACATCACATACCGAAGATTGGGTGCCAAATTTCCGGCCGGGTGACCTTGAAGGAAGTTATTGAGTAGGACGCAGTAGTCTGTTCAAAATGCGCGCGTCACAAAATGGATCATTGAGATACATAGTAGGAGCACCGACCAGATTCACCCTGAACAGTATCTGCTGACATGTCGTTGTGAAGTTAGTATTGGTTGAGTCGAGTAGTGGGGAGTTGAGTTGGACAACTCTAGGAAAGTGAAGACTCCCTAAATACTCTGCCGTGGCAGCATTTTCTCGAACAAATCCCACCTTTCCCCCCTCCCTGGAGAAGACGATTTCATAGAGTATTGCCCATTTTTGACAGTCCTACAGTCCAACAATGACAGCGTCTGGGCTAGGTGAAGATAGGGCGAGGTGATTGACACAGAGACCAGGACTACAGTTGTCGGGACACGACGAAATAGGTCAATGTCGACTTTCTTTTTCACAAAGGAACACTGCAGGTCACCTATAGTCGAGGAGATACTGATGGAACCTTACGCCATAGCCCTCACAAAAAACCAGAGGAGGAAAGAAACAAGGGAATCTCGGGAGCCCCGAAAGCCAGTAATTTGGCCAAGGAGATGGGATATATGGCATCAGCAAGCAGCCTTGGGCGTCATGAAATGTGCGTGGAAGGGGTAGATCATTTGGATCAGCTGTGTTGCATTCTAGGAGGGGAGACAAAGTTAGTAGCGAGGCGTTGGCATTTATAACGGCGCTTACAGGCTCGGCTGTGTGTGAACTCCGCCGGACTGTTGAGGCTTTATGTTGCAAAACTTACCATAAATAAAAGTTATCAGATCGCACCCCGTCGTGCAGGGAAAAGATAGAGACTTGCGGCCCCCTTCCGCCCTCTGTAGTCCAGGTTTGTGTCAATTTGCAAGCGTACTGCACTTTCCAGGTCAAAGCAAAGACCCATAGAAGGAAAGAAAACGGTTAATGAGCACAGGCCTCGGTTACTTATTTCTGTAAGCGCTTACGTCTTTGTACAGTAAGGCGCATGACAACAAGTTCTGTACCGAAAGAATTAGGCGGAGTTGTCCCGGAGAGGGCGCCTCGAGTCATGACAGCGGTGATTAACCTCCACATCTACATTTGATTGAGAGCACAGAGTACAGATTAATGTTTCATTAATCCCCAGATTGGTTCTGGCCCCTGGATATGAATTGCAAGTATGCATGAAAAATATGGAGAGTTTCCAATAGGGGGCTTTAGATTCATTGAACCACAAAGCCATTGACTTTGGTGACTGTGATTGATGTACTAGTCGTAAGCGCCAAGAACAGCAGATAAGCTAGGGTCACGAGCCTGATCAAGCGCTCGACGGCGGACTCTGTGCCTCATGTAGTGACTTTTCCTGCATATTTCGAATTAGGGGTAATGAACTGGAAAATTCGCGTGGACATGAGAGAAATGGAAACACGTGTCAGTTGGTCCAAAGAGGTAGGACGGGCAGTATAATATACCTAGTTGATCCAAGCAGCTTTCCATTGCCAGGTAACTGCGATCGATTGCGACGCACTCCCGCCAGGAAAAAAAAGTGTAGGTGCCTTCCGGAAATGCGTTCGCCGGAAGCCTACGATTTTGTATGGTGAGACCAAACCATATAGATATAGTGGCGGAGAGTGTGATCACGTGCCTTAATAATAAATGGAGATCGAGTCAGAATCCGTTTCGGGGCTGTACTGTAGTGGCTGGTTTCTGACTTTCTGTGACGCATGAAGATGGACTGGAGAGAAAACAAGGTGGGTTGGAATGATGTGATCAAAACTGAGGGTCCTAGCACACTCAACGTGTCAAATGACAATGATTGCGTGCTGATAGCTGTAGGGGTGCATCGTTTGCCTTGTGGACGCGGTAAGTTAGATATTGCCGGTGAGCTCGTGCATCGAGTGTTGGTTCCTAGTGATATCTCGGGGTGCAAACGACAAATATATGTCTACAATAGACACGACTATTCGCATGGGCGCCTACCCATTCGAGGACTTGCGTTTCTGATGGCTCGCTGGCCAAAAGCTGATCACAGCTAGGTTCTCGCGGCTTTGCGGAGTTTTGTACGCCCCAAAACGATACGGGAAGAACTGGAGCACTCGACCAACGTGACTGAAGGCAAATTTAGTACTTGGCTCGGTAGTTGTTCCTGATCTCACTAGCTGGGGCATCAACGAATTTCTCCTCTTCTGTCGTATCATATGTCTTATACAAGTCCTATACGAGGGCACAAGGCACGGATATATTTCGCTGTGAATGATCGATGATCCACGGCGCGGAATCATCCGGTGTGATATCGTAGACTCTAAAGAGCAAGGCTGCTAAAAGCAGCTAAAGGGCATGTAACCAGGAAGGCGGGAAGGTTGGAGCAGACAAGGCCTAAAACCCTAAGTTTTAGACCGTTTAGAGACGTTGAATATGGCATATTTGAGCCTCGAAACCCAACTGACAAAGCCATCGCCGTCGATTTTTTGAAATGGTGAGATAGATTTCCTCAAGTCCACAAGTAGGACAACAAGACCTGCCTGCCTATGGTAAGAAGGTGACGGCCATGTTCCACCCTTTCTTGAGCTGGAAGCCATCCAGCATCTGTCTTGCAACTGCGGCAAGCTGCGCGTTCTCATATACAACTTCTGCTGTTTTGACCTTTTCCCCTGCTGCGTTGGGTTTTGACGACGGTTTGACTTGCGCCGTCTGAAAACCTCGATACCTGAAATATTTGTTAGAGACGGGTGGTGAGATGGTGACTCATCGGTACGTACTGTTGGAATAATACTGCCAGAACGCCATTTGTGACCTCCTGCGGAAGGTTTGAACACTGCAACTTGTTGGAAGGCTGCACTTGTGCTGAACGGGCAATAGGATACGATGATGCAAACATTGTTCTATGATTGGGTACAATAGCAGACAAATACAGGACGTACTGGTGGTAGTTGGAGCGGGAGGTCCCGCCTCATCATCATCCTCAATGTCCATCTCCTCATCGTCCGCATCTGCAATCTTCTCGCGTTTGGAACGAACTTCGGATTCCTCAACCTCACGCACGCGCTTCGCAGTAGAAGCGTGGGCAAAATTTGGTGGGATGAAGTTCGGGTCCTCACGACGCAGGGTCGCGTAGGATTTTTTCTTGGCATATGAAATACGCTTCTCGTGGACCTGGCATGAGAAGCAAAGATAAGGCGTATCACTTTTGCGGACGGACCATAGGCTTATTGTAGAATACCATGCCATCACATGCGCGGAGTGCAGCGGTGGCTGAAGCGAGATCTGTAAAGACCAGAAATGCCTGGCCTCTCATTTTTGGTGTTTTGGTGGCGACGACATCGATGAGTTTTCCATAGGTAGTGAAGAGGGCGTAAAGCTGAGAGCGAATTTCTTCCTTGTTTATCTTGTCGTTGAGGTTGTTGATATAAAGGGTAGTGTTGGGCTGAGTGCTTGCGATGTCGGCCATGGCCAGTGAGGGGAAGGTGTGCAAGACACGTTCGATAAACGCGTGACAGGCAATAAATCAATTCCCACGCGTGATTAGACCACGTTCATTTATTTGATCGCGCCATAGCGCCAAAAGGGTTAAAAAAATGCCAATTAATTTTCCCTGCCACTTTTTCGTCTGGCCTCTCTCCCTCGATACTTAAATCCGCTCTCTCCATCTTGTCTATTCTACGTTTCGGTCCTCTCTCCAACTCCAATCTGTAAGACAGGTCTCAGGTTTGGATTTTCAGAGCCGTAATTATATAGAACACGTTTCTCCCTCTCAACCCCCGTCGTAACCCTGACACCAAATTTTCACCGTGTCGTTCGTGTTACGATCTTAATTTTCTGCCCTCCCGACTGTTCATGACCATTGACACGTCGACAAACCTTCAAAAGCATATCCATGGACTCTCTCTTCGATCCCAATCGACTTCCATCCTTCCTCCTCCCCTTCGTCTCCCTCTCCTACCCTGTCGACCCTCCCGACAATCCAGACTCGTTCCCAAACTCTTCATACTATGACATTGGCTATCTCGATGTCTGTCTTGTCATCACCCTCATAGCCATCATGGCTGTCCTTCGTGACGGAGCGCGTTTACTCCTCCTCGAGCCATTTGCAAATTGGAAGCTTACACGCGACTGGCGTCATCGGCAGGCTCTCAAGTCAGGTAGTGCAACTCCAGACTTGAAAGCAAGCAGTGTTGTCAGTATCAACTCGAATGGAAAGGCCCATGGTCCCCTCACCACAATTGGCAATGGCGAGAAGACAGTGACAAACCGCCCTGTCGAGCGTTCACCCGAGGCTCGCCGCATTCGCCATGCTGTGATTCGATTCGCAGAGCAAGGTTGGCTGGCAATATACTACCTCTGTCAGTGGTTGCTAGGCATTGTACGTCTTCCTTATCATCTCCTTTAGGCAACAAACTTACTTATCTGGGCATTATAGTACATTTACTACTACCTTCCCTCGAACCTCTGGGCAGGTTACCCGCATATACCTCTCGCCGGCATCGTCAAGCTGTACTACCTTATGCAGATATCGCTCTACGTCCATCTCGTACTTCTTCTCAACGCTGAAGCTCCACGGAAAGATCATTGGCAAATGATGGCCCATCACGTAGTGACCATCACCCTCATAGTCGCCAGTTATTCATACAATTTTACGCGCGTCGGGTGTTTAATTATGGTGCTCATGGACTGGTGTGACATTTTCCTTCCGGTACTTGTTTATTTTTTTGTCGTTCCAGAGACGTGCTAACACGTCATCTAAAGCTCGCCAAGATGTTACGATACCTTTCGTTCCAGACCGCCTGTGATGTGACCTTTGTGTGCTGGATGTTTTCGTGGTTTGTAACGCGTCATGTGCTGTTCTGCAAGGTCATCGCGTCCGCCTATTGGGTAGCTCCAACCCAAATCGAGTTTGGCTGGTGGCCCGAGCGCTCATATTGGATCACGAAGGAGGTGCATACCGTTTTCGTCTCCCTTCTCGTCATTTTAGAAGTGAGCGCTGTCACTCCTTTGTGATACATGGTGCACTCATTCGCTTCCTGTGTTAGCTCATCCAGAGCATGTGGTCATACGTGATTGCTGGAGTGGCATATCGCGTATTAAAGGGTGAAGGAGCCGATGATTCGCGAAGTGACGATGAAGGGTGAGTCTCTTTGTCCTTGTGTTAGGATTTCGTTGACGGAGCTCGTAAAAAGTGAGGACGAAGAGGAAAAGAAGGACCGCTAACGTCACAAATCTGCCCCAAGACATGAGATGAATTATCTAACGCGCTCTTCGGCGTTTCGAGACTCACAGTACTGTATATTGGGACACTTGCTTTACACTCCCAACGTATATCACGTTAAGTTGTTTTCACCTCAAGGCAAAACAATGAACATTTTTAGTTTTCCACGTGACCCGCTTTGTAGAACCACCTTCCGTTTTGCACTAATTGCTCGCCACTCATTCGCCTAATGGGATTTAGCAGGCTAGAACAGGTGCCACGTACGCTGAATGTGCCGTCGCGTTTCCAACTGCATGGACGGATTACGCAAAGTCAAGAAAGGCTCGTAAATGCCACAAGTATCGCTCGACACCCGTCGGAAAATTCTTCCGTGTTATGAGTCTTTACACCGCCGAGCTGTGTTACTTGCTTGAAACGTAGCAATCTGAGCAATCCGTCTTCCGTGCCTCAACTAGCGCGGTCTCAATACCTGTCAAGGCCGATTAGGACACCTTCGGACATCCTGCCATCTTCATAGACAGGCACTGTCACACTATCTTCCGGATCAGGATCTATAATTGCCTTTGACACGTCTTTAACCTCATGGATTCCCACGTATACGCAGCAGTAGAATGGCTGATCACTTGCCCTACATAGGTGCCAGCACTCAGCAGCCATTGGGAACCATATGGATACGTCGGGGTCGGGAATTCCTTTTTCAGTTTGTCACTGCCATTCTACTGTGCGCGAACCTACGGGAAGTAGTGGTAGAGCTGTGGCTATACTACATTCAAATCACATGTACCATACTTACAGCGAGAAAACGCATATGATCTCAATAGCCTATATGTGGGTGGGACATTTTTCAGCGTAATTATCACTCGAAAGCTTCTGCTTTCTGGCAAACCGACGTAAACCAAAATGGACTGAAGAGAATGGCCGGCGCTTCGCGAAAGAGCGGGATAGTATTCGCACCTGCTTGCATTTACGAAATGATGAGAAATGACCAGAATTCGCTATTTCCAACCAATCTTGAATTCTCGAAGCTTTGATATCTTTGAGGCGGTGAGGTAATGCCATCTAGGGGGATATCAGACAGAGTGAAGCGTTACAGCCTCGGTATGATTTGATAGGGATCATTGGTTTCTGCCAAATGATAGCGGTGAAACGAGCCGAACCCCACGTGATCCAAACCTTCATGTCGCCTGGCCGTTGTTGACTGTTGCTCTGAACCGGGTCATGTCTCTTCTCTTGGAAACATCCCTCGGGGACTTAGTCATCGATCTCGAGGTCGAAGCATGTCCAAAAATTTGTGAGAATTTCCTCAAACTATGCAAGGTCTACTATTACAACCTTAATGCCTTCTTCAACGGTTCGCTTCGCGCCCACTTTCTCCACCATCCGTTCTGACTAACCTTTCGTTGGTTACAGTTTCAAAAGACTTTCTCGCGCAAGCTGGCGACCCAAGTGCGACCGGTACAGGTGGAGAATCCATCTGGTCTTTCATTGCGTCACAGGCGGGAGGAGGGGATGTGCCACGTTATTTCGCTCCGGAGATCGTTCCTCGCTTGAAGCATGCGGAGAAAGGTACCGTTTCTATGGCCGTCGCACCGACAATAGAAGGCCAACCTTCCGGTGGTTGCGGAAGTCAGTTCTTCATTACGCTTGCGGACGGCATTGAATACCTCGATGGGAAGCATGCGGTGTTCGGTCATGTGGTGGAGGGGTTGGATACCCTGGACAAAATGAATGAGGTATTTGTGGACCAAGATGGAAGACCGTTGAAGGATATTCGGATACGACATGTTGTCATACTTGGCGCGTGATTTTGTTGTACCGGTTGAGGTGGAGGGCTTACTGACATCTGTCATAGAGGACCCCTTTCCTGACCCTCCTGGTCTCACTGTCCCAGATTCACCGCCCACACGGCCCCCGGACAACTCTACCCGGATCGCGGAAGATGAGGACCCTCTTGAGGAGCTACCCGAGGAGGAAGCAGAGAAACAGCGCCGTGACCAGGCCGCAGCCGCGTCAGCGCTGACGCTGGAGATGGTCGGCGACCTACCCTTCGCCAATGTACGACCGCCTGAGAACGTTCTGTTCGTGTGCAAGCTCAATCCGGTCACACGAGATGAAGATCTCGAGCTTATTTTCTCGCGGTTTGGTTCGATCATGAGTTGTCAAGTGATCAGGGATAAAAAAACCGGTGATTCGCTTCAGTACGCATTCATTGAGTTTGATAAACGGGAGGACGCCGAACAGGTATGCGATGCGATCTTTATTGTCTTTAAATTTAGTTTTGATGGGTACGTGCCCAAAAGGCTTACTTCAAAATGCAAAATGTCCTCGTGGACGATCGCCGTATATGGGTTGACTTGTATGTGTTATCCTTTTTTTTTCACGCACACGCGCTCATCCGATCCCTTCCTGCTAGCTCACAATCGGTGGCACGTCTTAACAAAAGCTGGTCCAACAATCCTGTCAGAGAGAGCCGCGGAGGACGTCGTAATGACAGAACGTCAGGTGGCGGTGGGTTTGGTGGTCGTGATGATCTTGAAGCTACCCACAGGTATCGGGAGGGCCCGCGTGATCGGAGTCCGTCATACGGCATGGTATTCGACATCGGCGCCGACAGGGACTCATCCCGGAAGCACCGTGATCGCGGCCGCGATGAAAGGGGGCCCCGCAGACGCTCAAGGTCGCGGTCAAGGTCTCCCCGAGAACGCCGGGAGCGGCGGCGAAGTCGTAGTAGGGACGCGGACCGGCGGATGAGAGCCCCGAATAGCGACCGTGACCGTGACAGGTTTCGTGACAGGCGCCGCTGACTTGGCAAGTCCTATTGGGTACTGTGGCACCTGTGCAAACTTAATCAAGTCGCTTCAGTTTACCTGATTGCCATGATGATCTGTTTTAGGTGTTCTGGCGCGCGCATTCTCTCCATTCGTAACGGTTGATAGGGAAATGCAGTGTTGTTGTTCTCTGTTTTAGAGGCACAGCGTCCGTGTGCACAATGACTCAATCCATCTGATCGCGACCATCCGGCCTGACAGAAACGTACTAAAGCGCCTTGGTCGAGGTGGTTGTCAACATTTTCGAACTACCCCCCCGACCTCTATGAGCTTCTCCACTCCCTCCTCAGACCCCATCTTCAACGCGTCGGACGCGGACATTATCTTGCGTTCAGATGATGCTCGCCCAACAGACTTCAGGGTCCACCGGTGTATTCTTCACGCCGGGTCCCCATTCTTTGAAACCATGTTTTCCCTACCGCAACCCAAGGGTGCAGCGGAAGACAGCGCGCCTGTTCTGGATGTTGCAGAGTCCTCTGCTATCCTTTACCCGCTCCTTCGTTTTCTCTATCCCGTGCCAGATCCAGAGGTCCCAACCCTCGATGCGCTGGTTCCCCTAATGTGTGCCACGGCAAAGTACGACATGACGGGCGTGATGGGCCGGCTCCGAGTGTTACTGGTATCACCAGCGTTCCTCGAGGCGTCGCCCGTGCGCGTGTTCGCTATAGCATCGCGCTTCGACCTGGAGGATGAGGCGAAAATTGCGTCGAAACACACGCTGCGCGTACGTGTACTCGACGTACCGCTCTGCGACGACCTGCGACACATTTCCGCATACTCATATCACCGTCTGTTGGATTTACACCGACGGCGCGGTGATGCAGCATGTCAGGTGCTGTGCGCGCCCGAGGAGCTGTGTTGCATGCAGTGCAACGGATCGGAGTACAACACCATCGCGCCGCCCAAGTGGTGGGGTGAGTTTGTGGCGCAGGCGGGCGAGGAGCTGCGGCACAGGCCGATGACCGACGTCGTCTTTTCGTTCAAGTTTTTGATGCAGTGCGCGCATGCGACCGGATGCCCACGCTGTCCCGGCAGCATCCTCGAGTCGTATTTGTTTATGGACGCTTTGAAGGCAAAGATTGACGCTCTGCCTTCCACGATTTGATTTATGTTTGTGTTCATAATTTGATACCCGCCCATCTCTCACGCGCGCACGTCGTTTTATGAAAGCTTATTTTATGTTTTTGGTCATGACCCATTCATTGTAGCCACCGAACTCGTATCCGTACTATATATTCGCTTTTTTGAAGGTACTTTGCCAAGTACAGTCCACATTTTACGTTTTACGAGATGCAATTCTCGACAGCATAATGACATCATCGCCACCATCTGATTAGATCACTCGTGCAAAGCCAAAAGTGTGAATGAACGGGCGGAGCTTGCATCCTCCGGATCCTACCGTCTCTACCACCATGTCTGCACAGCTGGCAACGTTCAAGGTCCCCGTCATCGAAAATGAGCCCATGGTAGACATTCTCAATCTAGAGCACCCCCACAAATGTGTCTCATTTATTCATTTTGCAGCAAACCTACGCACCAGGCTCACCCGAGCGTGCGGCGTTGCAAGCCGCAATCGCGCAGATGGAGCAGGAACTTCCCTTTGAAGTCCCGGTCATCATAAATGGGGTGCCGGTGCGTCCTAGGTTTTCGTAACGTGCGTGTCCGGTAGTTATTGAAACGCTGCGGCGCGGCACCTTTTGCAATAGGTCAAGACAGGCAAACTCGCTAAACAGCTGATTCCCTCGGACCACGCGCGCCACATTTGCGCGTATCACGAAGCGGACGAGGCAACAGTCGCACGGGCAATCGAGGGCGCACTTGCCGCCAAGGCCGGGTGGGAAGCCATGCCGTGGGGCGACCGAGCCGCCATCTTTCTCAAGGCCGCGGATCTCATCAGCAAAAAGTACCGGTATAAGCTGATAGCTGCCACCATTCTCGGACAGGGAAAGAATGTTTGGCAGGCAGAGATTGATGCCGCTGCGGAGGTTAGTGTCTTCTTTCGTCATTCGTCGACTGCGGGTGGGAGGTCAAGGTAAGGTGAGACTGAATTGGATTTTTTTTAGCTTGTGGACTTTTTTCGCTTTGGGGTGAAGTACGTCGAGGAGCTTTACTCTCAACAGCCTCCGAGGAATTCGACAGGTGCATGGAAGTGCGCATTTTTTTCTTGCTTTGTTTGCTTGTACGGGCTCTGATACACGTTCCACACTAGCCGCGTTGAGTATCGTCCACTCGAGGGCTTCGTTCTCGCAGTTTCGCCATTCAACTTCACCGCGATCGGCGGTAATCTCCCTGGAAGTCCGTCCCATCTATTCGTTTTCGTTTCGTCCTTCTCACTTCAATTGATTGACAGCACCCGCTCTCGTTGGCAATGTTGTGGTATGGAAGCCCTCACCCGCAGCAACATATTCAAATTATATTGTACACCAAATTCTGACCGAGGCCGGTGTACCACCGGGTGTCATTCAATTCGTGCCTGGCCCACCGCCAGAAGTTGTTGCTCAAGCAATTGGGCATCGCGAGTTTGCCGGCCTGCACTTTACTGGAAGTACCTTCGTATTCAAGAAATTATGGAAGGACATAGCATCAAACGTTGATAAGTACCGGAGTTATCCACGCATTGTCGGCGAGACAGGTGCGCAGTTCGTTTCAGGGGTACTAAAGCGAGAAACACTGATTGATGTGCACCTTTAGGTGGAAAGAACTTCCATGTGATTCACAAATCCGCGGAGATTAGGAATGCGGCGCTGCAATCTGTCCGTTCAGCATTTGAGTACCAGGGCCAGAAGTGCTCGGCTCTCTCACGGCTTTACGTGTCGGCATCGGTATGGAGTAGTGGATTCAAGGACCAGTTCCTTGGGGAGATTGCAAAAATAAAGGTTGGACCTCCACAAGACTTTACCAACTTCATGGGTCCGGTGATGTGCGCAACCCTAGTCACGGTTTTGATTGCCTGTGCTCTGCTGATTTCTCTCTAGTGGCAAGCCTGCGTTTGACAAGATCACTGGATACATCCAAAGGGCAAAAGACGCCGGTGGTGAGATCCTGACTGGCGGAAGCTGTGCGTGATACTATCTTGCGGCGTTGCATTTATTTTGTTAATTCAGTCAATGTCTCCAGCCGATGACTCGAAGGGGTACTTCGTACAACCAACTGTCATTCTCACAAAGGACCCTGAATCAATCACAATGAGAGAGGAAATTTTTGGCCCTGTTGTCACTGTAAGACTTGTCAGCCCCTTTCCATTCGCAGGTTGATGGGGGTTTTCCCTTCCCAGATTTATGTATCTGATGATGCTGATTTTGATAAAACACTCGAACTCATCGATACTACGTCTGAATATGCCCTTACTGGTGCCATGTGCGTGTGGAACATTTTCACCCTTTGTGTACACCTTATCTCAGTGAAATTTTCTAGCTTTGCCTCCGAGCGCCAAGCTCTGATCCATGCCACCAATAAACTTCGTCACGCCGCTGGTAACGTATACTACAACGAAAAGTGTACAGGCGCCGTAGTAGGCCAGCAACCATTCGGTGGCGGCCGGGCGAGCGGAACAAACGACAAGGCGGGCAGCATTGCGATCTTCTACCGCTTCGTAAGCATGCGCAGCATCAAAGAGAACTTTGTTGGGTTGGAGGCCTTTGGTTATCCATCGAATTTGGCTTGAAGTGACGTAGAGAGCAGATGGGAGAAGATCGTTGATACGCATTAAGTATGTACGATCAATCTGAAGAAGTCATGAACCGAATAATCCTGAGTTTGGTGTGATGCGTGATTGGCGCAGACTGATTGACTCTGACATCTGACATGAGGACTGCTATGATATCGATATCATATGGGTCCACTGGCCCAACGACACGTGCCATGACCTAACTTGAAGTTGATTGCCCGATCGCATTTTATCCCGTATCAATATCTGCCCAGTCCTTAGTTCGAGGCCTGACTTGATGTCTGGAACATGTGGCGGGACGAGGGAGGAGAGAGGAAGCTATGTAATTTCATGCAAAGGATCCCGGAAACAGTAACATGAGATTTTACATTTCCATGAGTCGTAACCAGGTCAGGTGCGCCGTACAGGTTGCGCCCGAGGTTATCTGGTCTAAGTGTAAGAATACGCAAAACAGGAGAATCGAAGATAAAGGAAACCCAAAGTATCAAAGGAGGATGTAAGGCCCAGTAAGGGGCAGCTATGGACTTACTCAGAATTTAGAAGGGAGCGAGATAAAAAGGGACTCGGGTACAATCAAAGCAGCAAACAAGCGAGTGCAACAAAACCAGGGATGCACGCAAACCATCGCATCGCGGGAGAGGGAGGGCGGGATTGAGGCCGCGAGGAAGTGGACGAAGCTATTCAGATGCTGCAAGGGGGTGGTGGGATAACGATATGAGGTGAGGTGTCGGAGTAAGGTGTCTTGACAGATTGTCTGATATAGAGGATGAACCCAAGGTCTGAGATGAAGACGACAATGGGAACACGAGGCGAGGTGTAGAGTTCATGTCGGGGCCTGTGGTTGTCACGATCGATATCCCAGTCTGTGTATAGTTCCGTCGTCAGCGTTGTGCTTTAGAACAGGTTGCTACAACGGAAACAACCAACCCGCTATTCATCTCATGGATCATCAGCAAGCATCACATTGATCAATTTTTGCCATGCTGAGGACCTAGGTCCTCCGATGGGCCAGGGTCTTCATTAGATTGCGACGTTGCGATGGCTATGTCCGGGGCCGATGGGCGCAATGGGTTCGGGCGATGAAGGAGTCCCGCTGGAGAAAGAGGGTCAAGGTTCTGGGAAGAGCCAGACGAACACAGGTTTGCCGTCCTTGCTGAAACATCCGGGTACGAAACTGAGGCCGCTTGTGCAGCAGATAAGGAAAAGACGGCACCCGTCGAGGTAGAAGGCAGGCGGTCTAGTTCAAGTTCATGGGAAACATAGTCGGATCTGACCGTAGTGGGGTCTGAGGAAAGAAGGGGTTCCCCGAGGACCACATCACTGAAGGTCTGCATGAGAATAGGTGCAGGTGGGACGCTGGACATAACAGAGTGAGGAGTGATGGGCAATAGCTCAGTTTGCTGAGGGACAACGCTTTGCCTGGGAGTAGACCGAGGTTTGGGGCTCCCTCGAGATGAGATGACAGTGGTGGCTTTAATTGCGCGGCCGGTGATTATACCCGACGTAGTAGGAGCGAGGCAGTCACGACCGAGTAACGATTCCTCTGCTGCGGGTACGGGAAAGGAAGATAAGCCGAGTCTAGTGGAGGAAGAGAGAGGGGTAGGAATGGGGATATGATGGACGACGGCAGAGGGAATAGTGGCCGTGGAGGAACTAGTTACTTGATTTCCCTCATCGGAAGGTTTGGGGGCCGGGGACAGGCGACGGTGAGTCGGGATGTCGCATAAAGTATACGAGGACGCCATGAAGAAAATTTTGTCGCAAGGGTCAGTGGAAGTACTAGCGAACGCAGGTGTACGCATTTTGGTGTCTTGGTGCAGAGCAAGGTAAATATGGCGAATATAATAAAGGATATAGAAGGCACAGCGGTTATTCTCATCGTCCTGAACCATTTGGACGATCTTGTTCCACAAGGCACAGAAGTCATGCTGCAGTTCTGGGAGAGCATTTCGGGGGTCAAACTGGGTCAGTAATTTCAGAAGTAACCATGTCGCGGCATGCAATATCAGATTAGCCCTACTAGTAGCAATCCCGTCGTGGAGTTGGCGAGTAATTTGGATCAAGTTGGCGAGTAACAGGCTATTACCATGAGCAAGGTAGTGTCGGAGCACACGTTCAGACACGCCAAACTGGTCCATAGCGAGCGCAAACCATTGGTCATCGCGTTCCTGGGCGCATGCGATGATACTGGTAATTTCTATCTGCAAGTACAGAGCGAAAGCTTCACTACCGTCGTCGTATTCCCTGCTCAGAATTTTCAGAGCATGTCCAAATTCGACGAATTGGTGCATCTAATTCCGAGGTAAATTAAGGATGGTTAGGAGGATCCGCGGAAATGCACGGGGAACGCGCACCGCACGAGCGGCCCTAAGGCAGGTGACGAGCCGCCTCTGTTTGACGGAGTCGGAGGCCAAGTTGGAGGACTCATTGCGGAGGAAGAAAATGCCTATACAGTCTAAAGTGCTTGAATTCAGAACTCTTTCCGGATCTTCGATCACATTGGAGTGATACAAGCCAGGGATGCCCTCAAAGAACTGCTCCACTTCATGATCTTCGTCAAGGGCATTCAGAGTCCACTCGAAGACACAGGAATATATTTCCTCTGACAATTTCAGAGCAGTATCTTTAATTGTCTTCTCTATGCCCAGTAAGAAGCATTTGAGATATTGGTCCTTTAAGGCACACAAGACTGGGTTGTCAGGAAAACGAAGAACGCGATGCTGAACTAGCCAGTAAGTTTGGAGGGTTGCGTATGCAATCCCATGGCAAAGAAACCAGACTGATGTAGACAGTGGTGTGTGATACGGGCTGTCATGCCGGAAGATTGGCATAAATGTGATGCATGTATACACTCCTACAGAGAGTCCAACCCACCAAACGGTGGCATTGAAGACAGTGTGGCTGATGTTGAACAAATAAACGAGAAGGCCGAAAAAGAAGAGGAAGAGAGAAAGGTGCAGCAAGGCGGGCAACACTTCAACCGCCCAGGGAAGGTGCAGCTTAGCAACGCCATCAGCAACAAATGCACGAATCCGAGCTCGCTTGTGTGGACGGTACCGTGGCGGCTGAGTGATAGTGAGAAAATGGCGAGCCCACTGCCTCAGCATGGTCGCCAGGAGGGCACATGTAAGGCTGATGACCAAGCTTAGAAACCAGAGCGAATTGACCCAGACAGCATATCTTGGAGGAGAGAAGATGGGTGGTTTGACCACAGGGAATGGGGCGGATGCAGTAGATGTGTTTGAGTCTGCTAGAAGTTGATAGATATTTCCAAGGTAAAATGTGGAGATATCTTGTGGATTTGGTCTGAGGTCCTGGACGGATACCGCGGATAATGTAGCCACAGATGCAGAGAACAAACCAGTCTGTAATTTTTGCGTTAATGCACCCAGTAGTATAGAGAACATAATATTAACACTCACGAAGATCAGGATCCCGTCGGCATCTGCTTTCCAGCGTTCGGCCATCTTATTGTCCTCTTCCTCTGACATCTTTACATACATGGAAAACAGAGGATCTGCGGCATCACTAAAGCTCGATTCTCCCTAAGGCCTCTGATCCGATCCCAAGTGGGACGGGTTACGGCGATCGTCTGTGTGACAAGTGGATGGGACGGGGATAATGTGAGTCTTTAAGGAAGACGAGGTGAACGTGAAGGCATACTAATGTCGATCCGAAACTCCGGTAGATCTAGAAGCTCAGTGCGTTGTTGAGTGGCCTGGGGCATTGGAGGGTTATTGTATGATGGGTTGAGGAAAAGAACTGGTTCCAGCACGAACATAAGTAAGTTGGGAGCGAAAGGCACGCCACGTGGCGCATCAAGCCCCAACTGTAAACACAGCCTGCTCCGGAGACACCATAAGCTTCTGGGCCAGGACTGGATTCTGAGTTCCCAAATGTCATCCTAATCAAACGTCGAGTAAATTCGTTGCATTGAGGATGAAGGGAACAGATAAAAGAGTGAATGCGAGGTACAGTAGATTAGCTCATAATGCATATGGTAATAATGCATAAATCTGGTAATGCATAGCCCTTTATATCTCAACATGGTTCCCACTACACTATCAACTCAACATGATAATGCATAAATGTCATAATGCATAACAATATTATAGTTTATGGACAGAGCAGCAATCGAGATAGGCGGTTCGAGTGGGCGCCGGGTGATCGGTCTGTAGCAGACACACTGTAGCAGACACACAAAGGGTAATACTCAGTCATGGCACGGATGCACGAGAACTATCTCTATTCACCTGTAGCAGACACACAAAGGGTAATACTACTACAGTATCAGTATGGGATGTTGGGAAACACAATGTAAGGGTCTCACCTCAGTCACGGCGCGGATGCACGAGAACTGAGGGAAAGCGTCAAGGGGGAAGCTCGACGCAACTATATACCTAAGTCCGGTGTTCTAATGAGTGCGGGTGTCGACACCTGTCAACGATCGACTAACGAGGGACTAACTAATTGGGTGTACGAGGTGCTAAAATAGTGCTGTCCGAGAGGAGACTAAAGACTGTATATTCAGTAGGCTAATGAGTGTATGTACTAAGTCCTTTCGAGCATAGGGCCCGACGTAACGAGTCCTGCCAGACATGCGAGCGCTCAGGCGCTGCGCCGTCCGCTATCGCGACACTCCCCCTCATTTCGTGCGCAGTCCGAGTCCTGCGGCAAAATGCTTCACCTTGACGGATGGAAGCGCCTTGGTGAGCGCGTCGGCAACCATGTCGTCGGTTGGGCAATAAATGAGGCGCAGGGAGCCCTGCTCGATGACCCAGCGGATCCAATGGTAGTGCACGTCGATGTGCTTGGTCCAGGCATGGTACTGATGGTCGCGCGTGAGCGCGATGGCTGACTGGTTGTCGGAGAACATGGTGGTAGGGT
>QFEY01000373.1:0-49558 GCA_003316435.1 Russula virescens
GAACGAAAGATAATCAGTTGCCAGGCTTGCTTGGATTGGACAAGCAAGAGACACGGACGTTCTGCGAGTTGGTGCATTCTGTGTTCTTAGTCCGCGTCGAATACATTTTCAGCGTGGAAACATAACCAGGACCACGCTGAACCTACGAATCCGTCAGACAGAATGCTCTGGATGTCGAATACTTCCGCTCACCATGTAATCATTATCGTAGAAATACCTGTTACCAACAAGTTTCCCCGCATTTGCATCATCCGTAGCTTCGACCCAGTTATTGTAGACTTGAATCATGGTAGGTGAGTTCCACAGCTCCCCTAGCTGCAGAATTTCCGAAAGATTGAGGTTAAGACTCGCCGTGGCCCTGTAAAGTGTCCAGAGGTGCATTGACCGTCTTGAAGGAATCACTCACTGAGCATCAACGACAGGGAAAGAGATGAACCGCGATAGGGAGCTCTGATTCCCACATAAGTTTCGAAGTGAGCGAGAAAGATGTTCGACTCACCAAGTCCCAATGAAGTACATCAGACTTCACGTTTCGATACACCATCCATTGGTCGCCATCCATCAGTGTCTCAAACGCATGTTGAGAATCTGTATTGGCAGCATATTGTGTGCCAGCGGCATCAATCTGCAGCCCAAGAACGTCATTGGAACTGGTACGAGATAAGTGAGTGTGCATGAAAACGAGAAGGGTGTGTTATACATACAAATCCTTGCCATAATTGCCATTGTATAGAAGGCCACTGTGCTGGCCGAAGCTCCCATCTGGTTTGATGCCATCGACCATTACACCGGGCTCGAATACGATCTCGGCATTAATGCGACCATAAGCCTCGGTGATGAGGGTTATATTTGTTGTGAATAAGGCAAGATCTACACCGATTTTTGCTACGTCCAAGATGTTGGTACCACTCAAGTAGTTTTTGTTCTCGTAAAACGTGTCATATGCCCGCTGAGAAATGGAAGTGCAATTGTTGACTTGTGTTGGGCTAAGCGAGGAGTTAAACAGCAAGCAGCTTTCACCGACTAATGAAGGGACAAGTATGACCTATACGAGCAGTTTGCAACAATGAGTCGGCTCAGAGGGCTATGAACAACTCACGTTCGAGAACCAGTTTGTATTCCAAAAACCGGGAGTACCACATGGACATGCATCGGTACCACCTTGATCTAAACATCCAGGATCCGTGAAGTCCTGTGAGAACCAGAAATCCATTGCGGAGGAAATGGCGGTAGCGAGGGCTGCGTCGTTGACATATTGTTCGGCGCCTTGGAGTCCACCATGCCAAGCCGCGCTCATGGTCACTATCAGGCGTCAGGACCTAAGAAAATGTGTATCAAATTTTGGAGTGTGCATACCGATCCGGGTCCAGTGGATACTCGCTGGCCAGTTAGCTCGGACTGCTTGACAACCAGCGGTATAATCGATCTCGTTCCAAGACCAGCTTCCATTAGAATTGAGTGTTCGCAGCCTAAGGTATCAGGGTGAGGTGCATGCGAGGAAAGACAACGTGTTAGTGACGTGCCATGAGGAGATTTCGGAGACGTTGGTGACGGATGCAGTGATCATGCTGAGTCTTCGTTGGGCAATCGTGTTCTGCTGGTTCTGGAGGAGAGGTGATGCCGATAAGCTGGAGGAAGATATTGAGCTGGGGGAAGCCATTTCAGACGAGGGGACGGAAGAGGGCGACCCAGATTGGGCAGCGACGTATGAAGGATAAAGCGAGCATAGCTGAGTGGAGAGGGCGAGACTGGCCAGATAAAGGAGAGACAGGATAAGGTGCATGAACAAAGGAGTGGATACTGTCGAGGTCAGAGCGTAGGAGGGTGCAGACAACGGGAAACTTGCGTGCTCGCATATCAGGGTTGTATTTTAAGCGGGACGGATAATGCAAGAATGATTAATATCGATTAATGAGTTGGCCTTGCGAGGTCGACGGAGGGCGGTCGGGGCTCGCGCATTTGTAAATTACCATGAAAGATACGATCCCTCGGACATAAGACTAGTCGAGCACAAGTACAGTGACGAAGCGTTGTCCTGAGAAGCGTGGTCGCATTTGTTCATCCTGACACGAGGTGAGATCGACCGTGCCAGTCAGGTTGCATTATATTAATTTCTCGTTCGGTCTTCCAGGCCATGGAGCCTGTCACCATGCCCGGTTAGAACCACTTAACAAAGGAGATAAGTATCAAAACCAAGAGTCCGTCCGGAAACACTTCCCAGGACAGTGCGGTCGACACGAGACCTCATCTCAGCGCTCAGCTCCTCACCCTCGAAACTAGGATCGCGTCCGGGAAAAGAAGCCAGACGCGAGAAACCGAACGAGATATGGAGAGTGAGATCGATTTGGAGCTCAAAGAGGGTCCATTGCAAGAGGTACGGCCTTGGTGCACACAACCGATACATTCGACGAAAGAAAATCGACGCGAACATACGGCCAAATGAGAGAATCACGGTTGATTTAGCGCTCATTTTGATCGTGACACGTGAAAGAAACGTAATATATTCGGCCAACAACAAGAACTGAGGCCTGAGGTCGCATGCACAGATCTCAATATGTGGCAACCGCTGGCATTCGGACGAAGCGCAATCATTGCGGACACAGGTACAGGTAGATATTGTAGGTATTACTAGATATAGCATGCCAGCCACTGAGTCACAGACAACTCGACGAGCGACACTCGCTGTACTGTACACACACTCTGAACAAGGTGTGTTGCTTTCAAGAGTGATATCTATACCATGGTTACTGTTGTGTTCCCTTCCGGATGTCAAGCAGATTACCTTGCTTTGGGCTTGATACTAGTTCTCTCACGCAGACGACATGACTTATCGCGGGGGCTAATACAACCTCGTTCACAGTCAGGCTCTTTCAAACTTGTGAAATATGGCCGCCCAAATCGGCCAAAAGCGCAAGTTCGTGTGTTTTCCGTGCCGAGCTGAGCGAATTCCTCACCCGCGAGCCTTCCGGACAAGGCTACTGTACCCCGGTTGCGATGTCAGTGTCATATCACACATGCGCGTACGGAGGACCGTACTCTCAGGCAGCACCTATGAAGCTGCATACCAACAATCACAGGGTGTGTATAATCAGGGTGGATATGACCAGTCCGCCAGTTTCCCGACTAGTACTGTACTGTATTTTACATTGCGCATATCTCTTAGCGTCAACTGGAGATGTTTTAAAAACTCTCCCAGCGTGTCTGTCCCACATTTATATTTATAATGACCTCGAGTTAGGCGTAAAGTTGACCAAAAACATATTCAGTGTAACGCTACTGCCTGCTAATCCTCCTAATGGTAAATTCACTGTAAATATCCAGGGCACCTCCGTCATCCCTACTACCTGGACATCTACATTAGTGAGCGTTTGCGAGGGGTCCGAAATTGCAAGGCTCCCAGTCTTGAAGTTGAGCATGAGCGCTACATTCCCGCTGACGGTAATAGTCCCGGGACCGTATTTGCAGGGTACGTTCTGTAAAGGAAGAGTGCTACCGGACGGGTCCCAAAATATTGCAGAGACAGTGTCATAAGCTGGATCGAGAATTGCCGAAATATGAGCATCGTTCTGGAGAGGGACAATCTCACGGCCCTTGCTCTTGCTCTGGAAGCTGTCAAATGTGGTACCGGGAAAGATAGTATACGAGACGGGCTGCGTTAGGTCCTGATGCTCGATCCATGCCGCGAAGATATCGACCGTCTCGGGTGGCTGTGTTGATGTGCCGATTGCAGACCATGCACCGGTGCGTTCGCCTACGGATAAGGAAAGGACTGTCGATCCAGGCTCGAGGAGGTAGCCAACACCGCCGTGCCAAAGCGAGGACGCAGTGTCGTTAAACGTTTGGTTACCAGGCGTGTTGAAAGTGTCGCCGTTAACGTAGATGGTGCCTGTGTGCCGTCTCTGGTCCAAGACGGAATAGACGGGCGCGTTGGTGCGAGACGCAAGGTTAGCGATCATGACGTGTTGGATATCGTCGTCAAGAAAGAACCAGGCCTTTTGCCAACTGAGTGCATTGGTGAACGGGTTGGTATAACGCATGGATGCAGAACCCGTGTTGCCGTTCGATACGCCGCCGACAAGAGACTCGATGCCTGTCCACTGGGCATGGGCGCAGTCCAGGGGCGTGCCACCATAGTCCACAGTAGTACCCGGAATAAGATTCCAATCCCATGCAGCAGCAATATCTTCGTACTCGTCCCCTTCTAGGTAAGTGTACAGCGTACCATCTGCGAGATGAAATCCAAACGGCTATGTGTGAACGAAAGATAATCAGTTGCCAGGGCTTGCTTGGATTGGACAAGCAAGGGACACGGACGTTCTGCGAGTTGGTGCATTCTGTATTCTTAGTCCGCGTCGAATACATTTTCAGCGTGGAAACATAACCAGGACCACGCTGAACCTACGAATCCGTCAGACAGAATGCTCTGGATGTCGAATACTTCCGCTCACCATGTAATCATTATTGTAGAAATTCCTGTTACCAACAAGTTTCCCCGCATTTGCATCATCCGTAGCTTCGACCCAGTTATTGTAGACTTGAATCATGGCAGATGAATTCCACAGCTCCCCTAGCTGCAGAATTTCCGAAAGATTGAGGTTAAGTCTCGCCGTGGCCCTGTAAAGTGTCCAGAGGTGGATTGACCGTCTTGAAGGAATCACTCACTGAGCATCAACGACAGGGAAAGAGATGAACCGCGATAGGGAGCTCTGATTCCCACATAAGTTTCGAAGTGAGCCGAGAAAGATGTTCGACTCACCAAATCCCAATGAAGTACATCAGACTTCACGTTTCGATACACCATCCATTGGTCACCATCAATCAGTGTCTCAAACGCATGTTGAGAATCATTATTGGCAGCATATTGTGTGCCAGCGGCATCGATCTGCAGCCCAAGAACGTCATTGGAACTGGTATGAGACAAGTCAGTGTGCATGAAAACGAGAAGGGTGTGTTAGACACACAAATCCTTGCCATAATTGCCATTGTATAGAAGGCCACCGTGCTGGCCGAAGCTCCCATCTGGTTTGATGCCATCGACCATTACATCGGGCTCGATTACGATCTCGGCATTAATGCGACCATAAGCCTCGGTGATGAGGGTTGTATTTGTTGTGAATAAGGCAAGATCTACACCGATTTTTGCTACGTCCAAGATGTTGGCGCCAGTCAGGAAGGTTTTGTTCTCGTAAAACGTGTCATATGCTCGGGCAGAAATGGAAGTGCAACTGTTGATCTGCGCAGGGCTAAGCGAGGAGTTAAACAACAAGCAGCTCTCGCCAACTAGTGAAGGGACAAGTATGACCTATTCGGGTAGTTTGCGACGATGAGTCGGCTCAGAGAACTGAGGATAACTCACGTTCGAGAACCAGTTTGTATTCCAAAAACCGGGAGTACCACATGGACATGCACTGGTATTGCCTTGATCCAAACATCCAGGAACGGTAAAGTCCCGTGAGAACCAGAAATCCATTGCAGAGGAAATGGCAGTAGCAAGGGCTGGATCGTTGACATATTGTTCGGCGCCCTTGAGCCCACCGTGCCAAGCCGCACTCATGGTCACTGTGAGGTGTCAGGAACTCAGAAAACTTTTATCCGAATTTGGAGTGTGCGTACAGATTCGGGACCAATGCACACTAGCTGGCCAGTTGGCTCGGCGTGCGGGACAACCCATAGTATAATCGACCTCGGATGCAGGCCAGCTCCCACCGGGACCCAATGATTGCAGCCTATCGTATTAGGGTGAGATGTATACGAAGAGTGACAAAGCGTTAGTGACGTGCCATGAGGAGATTTGGGATACCTGAGTCACGGATGCAGTGATAAAGCCGAGTCTTCGTTGGAGAACTGTGTCCATATCTTGCGGGGGCACAGGAGACGCAACTGATGCCGATGGGGATGGGCTGGGTGAAGGTGTTGAGGTATAGGAAAGGGTTGCAGACGAGAGGACGGAAGGCGACCAAGGTTGACCAGGGACTTTCGGGGCATCAGAGGCATGAGTCAAATGTGAAAGGGCTGTATCGGAGGATGGGGACGGTGTGGCGGTTTGTAACCCGGCGTAGGTGGAAGGCAAAGGAAAATATATGGAAGGTTCAGGAAGTGCGCGTAACGGAGTAGAGAGTGCGAAATTGGCCAAATAAAGGAGCGACAGGATAGAATGCATTGTGAAGAAAAGAGTGGGCGCTCTCGAGGTCATAAAGGAGGGCGCGAGGACGAGAGGCGAGAGTGCTCATGCTTTTATGAAAGACGGCAGGTTCCATTAGGGCGGACGCGCTAGAACTACGCTAGACTTTTAATTTAATGACCGGGTGGAGCTCGGTCAAGCTAGTGAGTTGACGGAAGGTACGGACAGTCCGGGATAACAAACATACTACGGCAGCACTGTATGAGTACTTTCATCTGTTGTGTTTTCCTCTGAAACATGGAGACGACTTGATCATCCTCATCCTCAGGGCTGGGGAGGGAGAAATGGTGAATTGAATTAAACGTTAAGCACGGGAAAAGCCGAAGAGAATCGAGCTAGGGTTAGGGCTGTGGTAAAGCGAAAGCGTCACGCTCACGCTCGCTCACGGCTCAACTGTCTCTATTCTGTCTTCCTCGCCCCGCTTTCGCTTTTCCTCCGCTTCCTCCCCCCTTCGCCCCCCCGCCCTCCTCAGTTGTTATCTCCTCCCTCCCCTTTCCTCACGCTCTCCCTCTTCATCCCTTCTCTCTCCCGCCCATTTCTCCCATGCCTTCCGACTCCCCCATCCATGCCCGCGGTTCCGGTACGTCTCCTTTGCCTCGTAGCATTTATCCTTCCATCCGTCGTTCACATCCTGTCAGCTTCCCCTCAGGACTCTAGATCTCCCTCTCCAACCGGACGTGATGTTCTCACCCTTCGTGCACTCGTGAGCACAAGGGACGCTGGCGTCATCATTGGAAAGGGTGGTAAAAATGTTGCCGATCTCCGCGAGCAAACTGGTGTCAAAGCAGGCGTCACCAAGGTTGTTCCCGGCGTCCATGAGCGCGTCCTAAGCATCAGCGGTTCCGTTGAGAGCGTTGCCAAGGTGTGTTTATGCTCTTCCTTCAGAGTTTATCTATTCCCCTGACGTGTCTTTCCGAAAGGCATATGCGCTCATTATTGCCCAGCTTGTCGAGGCAAACCCCGCTTCTCCCACGGTCTCCACCTCCTCCACCGCGCACACTTCTATGCGCCTTTTAATTTCACATAATCTGATGGGCACTATCATAGGCCGCAATGGCCTCAAAATAAAGGCCATCCAGGACGGCTCCGGAGCGCGTATGGTAGCTTCTAAAGAGATACTTCCCCAGTCTACCGAGCGTGTTGTTGACGTCCAAGGCTCACCTGAAGCTATCGGTCGTGCGATCGAAGAGATAGGCAGATGCCTATTGGAGGATTGGGAAAGAGGCCTCGGCACTGTTCTCTACACTCCAGGCGTCGCAGACGAGCGCTCCAGCGGACGGCGTTCTCATGGTTATACACCTAGTTATAATGGCAGGCGTGCCAATGGTGACTCTAATCCACGCGCCCCTAGCCCTCCTTCGCCAACGGCAGGAAATCCGGCCAACCTACGCACGCAAAATATTTCCATACCATCCGATATGGTTGGTTGTATCATCGGCCGTGGTGGGACCAAAATCACGGAGATCAGACGCCTTTCTGGTTCCAAGATCTCCATTGCCAAGGCACCACACGACGAGACAGGCGAGCGCATGTTCACCATCGTCGGTACTCCAGAGGCAAACGAGAAGGCACTATTCCTGCTTTATAATCAGCTGGAAAGCGAGAAGGAGAGGCGGGTTGGAAAGGAACATCAGAGCCAAGAGGAAGAGTCCCAGGACTAACATGTTCGCCTCGATGAAGTCCTTAACGTCGACGTTCCGCTCTCCAGGCATTCGAAATGGTTATCGATGGGATTATATTCACGGGCGTTGCCCACTAGTGTCCATATACATGTATCATCTCAATTTCCACCGCGTCGTTATTGCGGCGGTCACGACGTCTCCCTAGATGCTTGTGATCATCACATCCTTCGCGCTTCTTGTTCCCTTTTTCAAAACGTAAAAAACTCGGTTGCATCCCCTCCCTCCTCCCGCTATCCGCTCTCCTCTTTTCTACTTTTTCTTCGCCCGCTGTGTCGGCATCTATACTATTACTCACTGTGGTCGGGCTGCCTCGTGCGTGTCTCCTTCGTTCTTTCTTTGCCCTTTTCTGCCAGTCCCAATACGGTGTATGTGCATTCTCCAGTCATTCCCTGTACGTATCTACTGTTGGTCTCTGATGAGACCCTTACCGTACTGCTTGTGCAATTGTTCTAGTGCTAGTAACTCAGTACCACGTCCGAATTAGACCAATTATTAAATCTCTTTTACCGGTCCGGCCTTTCCCATATCGACATGGACACAACCCAACACCACCCTCGAGGTCTCTCTCTCGCACGTACGTTGACCACTGCTCTCGCAAACCCTTACTCTTCAAACCACCCTACTCCATATCCTCGCCATCCATTCACACACCACCTGAACCCCCAGGGCTACACTTACTCCTCCACCTACAACCCACTCACACATCCACCTTCACACATATCTACATCCCTCAATTCTCCTAGTCACTCTTTGGGAAATGTTACTTCGACTTCTGGCAGTCGCAACACCTTTCCTTCTCGCAGCGCAACTCAAACGCACTGGTACACACCCGGCAATAGCAAGTGCACCCACGCCAGCTGCACATTCACCGGCTCTGCAAACTCTGTGCGGGTACACATGATGGACCGTCATCTGATCTATCCACCAGGATGGCATCACCGCAAGCGCCAAACGGATTGGGACGCAGACCCAAGCTTGAAAGGGTACGTCCTTCGTCCATAACGCGGTCAGAAATAAATGGGCCTTACCTTACCCTGGCCTGGCCCTCGCCTAACCGTTCTAATGGCCGTTCGGTGTCACGCTGTGCAGGAAGCCCATTCCCATCCTAGGCACGAATGTGCGACTCGACACGCCCGAGGAGATCGAGGCGTGGATCGCGGAGCGTAAACGCCGCTGGCCGACAACCACGCGGGTCGCGGAGAAAAAGCGCAAGCTCGAGGAAGCCATCGCTAGTGGCGGACTCCACCCGGAACACCTTGTGTTGTCAGGGAACAAACGTTTCAGACCCCATCATGCACCGTCCGATGTGGACCCAACGAGAACGAGACAAGGGAGAGGCGGCGTCTTTGGTGGGAGCCGCGGTCGAGGAGGACGAGGACGGGGACGGGGACGGGGATGCGGCGCAGGCGATCGGAATCGTAGGCAGGAAATACGCGAGCACCATGGCGACATAACCTCCACCCAATCTCAATCTCAATCTCAGTCCCAGGCTCGGACTCAGACCAAGCCATCGCCGCTGCTTACGGCGAAGGCGAAGGATACGGATTCGAGGCCGAGCGTGCTGCCTGCGTTGATCGTGTCTCCATCGCATTTGGGATCGGATGTGGATTCGGATTTGGGATCGGGATCGGACAACGATGCTCCAGAGGTGATGTCTGCTAAACGACCGGCTGGGATCGAAGCGTATGCATCGTCGTCGGATGATGAGCCGGAGCTCTCGCAGTCCGCCAACCGCCATTCGCAGCCCGAATCCACAATCCATCCTTCCCCTAGTGGTGATCCTGCCATTATAGCCGGACCACCATCGACTCTCGAAAAAGCACAGCCCATAAATCCTCCTCGCAGAGCCCCACCACCCCAGCCTAAAAAACTGCCGCGGAATTCCTTCGCGCCGCGGTCATCTCTACTTCGTAATGTGAGGGATATCTGATCTCCAGGCACCGTGTTGATACTGACTGCGTGCTCGTTTATAGCTTCTGCTGCCCGAGATTCGAATGACCGTTTCCAATCTTTCTCAAGCTATCCGTTTCCTGGTCAACAACGATTTCTTAGAAAGTGTCGAACTGAAGCCGGGAGAAGCTAGTGAAAAACGGATCGAGGTTGTAGGTGAGCAGCTCGTTCAGCCTGAAGCAAACGCAGGTACACTGGAGGACGAACGCCATAGCCAATAGAATGACCGCTGGGGCTCAGACAAAAGTATTACTTGTGCTCTATAATACATGAAGAGGCGAGAGTTTGGGATACTAAATATCAGTCACTTGCTCTCCTCGCTCCCGCTCTCGCTGCCACTCTCACCCTCATCCTCGTGGTCAACTTCCAATGTCCGTCTTTCGACGGTAAAGCCTGCTTCTTTCAAACCTTTGCTGATTTCGTCTGCTTTTCCTGGCGCGGTGACCGACACAACAACCGAGGACGAAGCATGGAAGAGCGGGAGGAAGTACTCCCGCAATACCCGTAAAACATCGTCCTTGGTTACCGCCTGGAACTTCTCCAGGCGTTTAATGTGTTCGTTCTGTGACACGCCCTTGAGTGCTTGATTCGTGAAGGATGTCATAGCCTGCAGGACGGGATGTGTATCAGACACAGCACACCAGTTTCAAATGACTACATACCGCGCGTCCGGGAGTCGAGGCACCTTTCGTGACGGTGAAGACGATAGTGCTCTTAGCAGCGTCTAGTGCGGTATCCTCGAGTGCGATCTGCGAGACACTTAGAACGAGGGTCTAGCCTAGACATTTGAAGACATACAGAGCCATTGACAAGACCGCTGACGACTGCTGCCCCTTGTTTAAAAGCTTCAATGCTGTGTGAGCTCTGCGAAGATAGATTATCTTGAATGCAAAGTCATAAATCGATGATATTAGAGCGTACTCGATAAAGCGCGAAAGTGATTCGACCAGCCTCGAGGTCGAGCCCAACGTAAGCGCCGTATGCCAGCCCGGAGCCTCGGATGTACCGCTGGCAAGGTACCTCAGAGGTGTAAAAAATCGAAGGTGGACAATTACGTACCCATAGGAAGCTTTCTGTGGCACTGAGGACTTCCGCTGCAACGCGGAGAGCGGGATAGTCGGGGTGGTTGAATCCTTGGATTCCTTTGCCAACATGGTTGACAAACGAACTCTCAATTGTAGGCAGGGTGACCACGATGGCCTAGGCAGTCACGTCAGCCTGTATTAATACTCTAGTCGCAATGTCCACTTACATGTTTCACGGGGTTTTTGCCAACGTCGCTTAGCGTATCCGATGCCAAGGGGACGGGGGATAGTGGTGCCTCCTTCAACAGCAAATCGGTCAGCAGGTAACATTTTTAGTTTGGGGAGCACAACTCACAGGCAGGGCGGCGCCGAAGTACTTGTTCCAAGTACTCTGGGGTTGATCGACATCCAATACATTCCCGGTCACAGAGAATCTCACGCCAGTAGGGTCAGTGACTGGCAATGCTAGTGAGTAGGGACCAGTCAGAGTGATGCACAAAAAACCTACTGTTTCGACGGATGCTTTCGAACACCTCGATAACTTTTTCGGGAGCAGAGTGGATTTTTTCCGAGAGACTTCGGATAAAGTCTGACTGGATAAGCACTCCGCCAGCTCGAGTCGTGGAGCTCTCATCATGCAGCAATTCTGCTGTGACAGCCGATAGAACTGTGTTACCATCCCGTTTCAGTCCTGGCAATGCCTGCTGTATCTGAGCAATTGTGATCTGGAGCCTTTTCAATCTGTCATCACTTAAGCTCTTTAATTGCAAGAGAATAAAACAGACCTCTCCTTTGAGAATTCACTGCCGTAGAGCAGGTCTCTCAGCCAAGCCACTGCCAGTTCATACTTAGCCACTTCAACGCGTATTGTGACACGTAGCATTTCGGTAAATGTTCCTGGGGTACCGAGGCCAATCTCGTAGAAGACAGTTTGCTCATCCAATTGATCAACGACTTGCTCGTGAGAGAGACGTTCTCCCGTATGACGCTTCACAGGTAGAGAAAAAAAGGAGCTAAGGTACGGTTGGATGTACCTACAGCGGCTATGAGTTACGGATGACCGCACAATAACTCGAAGTACGTACGGGCGTAAGTCGCTAGGTAGTTTTGCTAAGGACAGATAAGCATGGATGCTAACGAAATCGGACTGGAAACGTGAAATTTGAGCTTGTTTCGGGTGAAATGGTAATGGAACGCACTTTAACGTGGTCGTACTGGACGAAAAATGCTGGTGTTGGGCCGTCCGCGTTCACATGCTGGCTAACGCCATTTGCCACGGTAGATGTCCTGGTTTGGCGACCAGTTCCTGCCTGCTGAACACTCTGTACGGGGATCCAAGAGATGCTTTTTACGTCGGGCACGGGAAAAGACTTCAAGACGTCAGCAGGGATCGGTTTCTCATGTTCCTCTTTGGCCTCTTCGAGTTCCTTGGCCTTCTGAGCTAGGCCTTCATCACCTAAATCCGCTTTTTGTTTTGCAATGCGAGTCTTTTCCTCCTTTTCAATGCGCTCTGCAACCGCTGCAGAAGGCTTTCCACGAACAACCACTCGTTTGGGAGTAACAAAGTACCTGTGAAGGTTATATGAGATAACAAATAATCGTTGCACAAACTGAGCACACTTCTGAATGAAGTCAGTCCATTGCTCATTTGACCAGGCCCTCAGGGTGTTATAAAGCTTGATCTCGTCCAGAGCTGCCTCGATCTGAGAGCCATCAGAACGTCCATACAGGAAGTCACCAATCATGGTTGGTGCAAATGTGTCTCCTCCATCTGATTCCACTTTGCTACGGAACTGGAAGTCTATGAGGAAACGTTGCGCACAGTATGACAGATTTAAAAGTACCTGGCGCTCGTCCCGATCAATCACCATTTGCATACGATGTAAATCTAAACCGTCCTTGACGATGCGGCGGAAGCTCTCATGGAGTTTGGCGTCGAATGTGTCTAAGTGCTCAGTCGGAACGGAACCGACGTATATTACTAAATCAGAGAGCGTTGCTCTGGTCTCTCCTCCGATATAGATATAAGTGCTGCAACTACATTCAATCATGTTCCGAGAGAGAGAGAGATCAGACATACCAAAGAGGGGATTCTATCTCTATGTATTCTTTATTGAGAGGCGCAGTAGGAGAGGACGTGAGGTACACGCTCAAAACATCAATCGCCTTCGTTATGGTAAGTGAGGTATATGGATACGGGGCGGAGAATGCGTGCCTTAGATTCAACAAAGTCATCGTCGCGGGGGCCCATGTAGTATATTAACAACTCCCCTGAACTTTCATCCTTTTCTGGAAATTCTACCGTGCGCTCAATGAGTTCCGCGATAGGCTCTCGACTTGCACTTGGAGTCTCCAAGAAAGGCCGATTCCAACCAGGTGGCCTGGGACCCTTGTCTTGTTTGTGCGCGATGATACTGGGTTCAACTTCATTCTGCACGACAGATAAGAGGGTTTTCGTCCCGCTGGAGAATTTTCCAGAAACAATAAGAGACAGGTTGTGAGGAACATAGTAGGTGTTGTGGTAGTCGCGAACTGGAAGATATTAGTACCGAGTATAAGGGGAGAGGATTGACTCGTTACTTTGCTCGACAGTCAGCTTTCGAAGGGCCTCCATCAGACCACCAGTTTCGCTTCGGTAAGCGCTCTCGGGCGGGTTGAGCAGACGTTGCGCTCTGAGGTCACGAAGTATTAGGACAGTGGAAGTGGACCACACATCTCAGGGAGGCGACTGGCGTATGCCAAAGACGTACTGTAATGCCATGAGGTCTCCAGAGGTGTTTTCGCGCCCTTGCATTTCAGAGTAGACCACTCCGGAATCCTCACCGTGCGGGTCAATATGATGTACCTAATAACGGCAAGCTAGTCGGTCACTGTAAGCGCAGGAAAGTTTCGGCAGACCTCGGTGATATAGCCAGCCTTCGTAATGGTCGGATAGAGTATATGATCGACGTAGATAGGAAGAATTTGCAAGAATCCGGTCTCTCCAGCAGTTGAGACCGTGTAGGCAGTGTGGTCCGTGTCGGTCCACGCGTTGGTGCCATTGGAGAAGCCACGGTTAGCGAAGTGGTCTATGATGCCCTTGTACGGGTACTTCTCCGAACCCATAAAGACCAAACTGCGGAGGCGCCTGCGTCAGGTACAAGGACACGCCTTTCCAACGTGTACTTACTGCTCCAGTGTGTGCGGACAACCAGAATCATTGAAGACTGCGAATCGTGAGTCAAGCACGAATTTGCTGAGGCGGGAATCTACACACTTTCGGTAGCCACTACGAAATAACCATTCACGATGGGAGCTATTGGCACACGGTTAATAGGATGGACATAAGAGGAAAGGAGACACGCGGCGGAAGGATCGCTTACCCTCGTAGTCCAGGTGAACGACTCTAAGACCAGTTACTCTGCTACGCCAGCTGGAGACCGTAATGTCGGATATACTGAGCTTGACGCGCTCTATAAGATCAAAGTTTTCAAATTTCTCGAGGGACGCGGACGAAGTAGACGGATGCAAAGCGCCGGCGGGAGACATTCTGGATCGTTGGGTCAGAGAAAGGCGTGGACTGTTAGTAGAAAATAAGGACGCTGATGTCGGTATTGTGGGTCGTCGTTTGAAGAAGGACAATATGCGATTCATCCGAATTTCTTGTTCTTGCCAAGGTCACGGACAAGGGAGAAAGCGGTGCGGCGGTGGTCCGCATTTTCCAGGGCACGGCACGGGGTACAGCCTTGGCTGGAGTGTTTTCCAAACACGTTCACAAGCACAGCCTTTTCTGTGAAATTTCAAAAAATTTCAAATCTTCTTCGTACTTTATCGCTGTCGGACCTATTCGTGCTACTTGGTACCTTCACTACAGCGCCTCGCGGGACCCATGTCATCCAAATCGGCGATGTTCACACCCACTCCGGAGCAGCTTGCCCTCCGAGAAGCCCGTCGCCTGAAGAAACTGAAAGCTGCTACGAATGCTGATGTGACATCCTCCACAACTCCGAGTTCGCTTGTGAACGATGAAAAGGGTCGCATCGCAGCACGGCCTTGGATGGCAGTCCAGGGAAGCCCCTCAAACGCCCGTCGGCGCGTTAGGATCATGACTTGGAATGTCCGTAGACTTTTATTTCCGCCTCACTGTCAGCTGCTGCGGAGCACAGCGTGCCAATGACCTGTGACCGATTACCCTTCTCCATACTGATATTGCTCCTTTTAGCTCTTAGCCCAATGCCTCGTTCGTGAGTGGCAATCGATTACACATATGGTTGGATGGGGAGTCACGTCCCAAAACCTCTACCAAGGTCGCGAACTTTTCCCCAACAGTGACTGCTTAAAGTCTGCCCAGCGGGAGCACATGCTTTTCAAGGAAGTTCTCTCCGCGGATGCAGACATCCTCTGTCTTCAAGTGAGAGTAGTCGCGCAAAAAGCGCCTGACTGCACATGCTCACATGGACTCGATGCTTCAGGAGGTCGATCGTCTCGAAAAGCTTATACCCGTCTTAGAGGAGGCCAGGTATGGCCATGTGTATGCGGCTGGACCCAGGAAATTGCACGGATGTCTAATTGGCTTCCGCAAAGACTCGCTAGAGATTCGCGACCGATTTGTCCTTCACTACGACGATATAGATGCCCGTGCAGACGGCACTGAACCTTCTGGCAAGGGCTTGAGTTTCAGGACGAAGAACATAGCCAACATAGTCGCTCTAGAAACGGTTGGGCGACCCAACGAGGGGTATATAGTGGCAACAACTCATCTGTTCTGGCATCCTGCGTCAGTTAACAAGGATCGAAATGAACTGCAAACAAGCTAATTTGAATTCTGCTTTTTACCTCCATTCGTCTACTAGGTATGCGTATGAACGAGCCAGGTAAATGTCCCCTGTTTGATGCATTTGATCCGCAGTCCATCGATCCAGCTTTCACGGGCAGACAGGCAGGCATCCTACTTCGCGAAGTTGTCAAGTACCGTGAAAACTCGGGACGGTCGTCCTGGCCGTGTTTCCTCGCTGGAGGTAAGTCGCGGTGCTCCTTCCATCTAATACATACCCAGGGGGACCCTCCTACCTGACGAACATCGCTTCCCGCACACAGACTTCAATTTCAGCCCCGCAGAGCCCGGGTATGCCCTCCTAGTCGGCGACCCGTTGACGCCAGCTCACGAGGACCTTCTTGAACGATCTCGCGTCGTCCACACCTCCATCGACCCGTCCATACCGCTCTCGAACCCCACCGCCGCGGCCAATGACGACGACGACGAAGGTGGCGGCGGCGGAGCAGAAGCCTCCGATCCGGACAGAGTAATCAAGAATGCCCGCAAGGCATTACCTGCTGACGGACTGCTCAGCTCGTCTGAATTGCTGCAACTCTATGCTGTCGCCCAGCGTCCGCGTAGTTTGTACGACGAGGGTCAGAGACTACTCAAAAAGGGTGTCGGGCCTGTCCAACGCTGCGGCGGACGTATGGGGTTACCCCCTCATCAGCGAGGCGCATTTGAACCGGAATGGACGAGCTACACGTACTATTGGCAGAGCGTCTTGGGTGATATATCTCAGTGAATCGGGTTCGAACGTCGCTGAACGATTTCCTTAGATTACATTTGGGTCATTGATCCTCCCGACCAAAGAGCATGTGTCATGCGCCTGCTTCAACCGCACACAACGGAAAACCTCCTTGCTGGGATCCCTGGCAAAGGAATATCTGGGAGCGATCACGTATCCCTTGCGGCCGAGGTTCAATGGGATGACTGAAGTTATCATTATTTCGTGATTGTTGGCTCTAGATTTGGCCCCTCTCTGGGGTTGCAAATACCAATCGGGTATCAACAATTAGGAAGCAACTAGAAAACCAATGTAACTTTGAAACGGAGTGCACGCTTGTATGAGTAAGGCCAAAAATGTCCGATACAACACAGAAAAGTAGGAGCGTCTGAATGTCACGGTCATAATCACCGTACAATCGTTCTATCTGAACCCGCCAGGAGGCTCTCGTATAACCCAACAGAAGCCTGTTCGTTGCGTAGTTGAATCATGTAGATGATCCCTGTACGCGCACCTTTGTCACTCAGTTCGACTGCAACACCTGTCCTTCCAACACGCTCAACGCCGTCTGTGAGCACAATAGTTGAGATCAACACAGATTTGTTTTTATCGTCCGCCTCCACTACCAGCTGTTTCACATTCGTTGGTTGCTCGCAGTACAACTTCAGCTTGGCAGACCCAAGTGACTTCCACTGTGCGTGGGCTTGCTTCAAAAACACCTTGCACTTCATCTGTGCTGAAACGGTGGACGTGACTGGCCCCGTTCGAACTGGGTGTTCTGTTGTCGGCGACGTGGGTGGACTCGGTTCATCGGCTGGTGATCCCATTACCGATGGCGCACGAAACTGAGCGGACGGAGGAAGTAAACGTTGTTGCGGTTGTGGCTCGCCCATTGGGCCCAAGGAATTCGCATGTGGTGGCAACAATAGATTAGGGCTGCTTGCCATTCCTAGACGCCCAAATGGAGGGACGTGCCCTGGCTCGTGTTGTGGATTAAAAGTCGAGGTGGGTGAGTTTCTACCTTGCATAGAAGGATCCGAAAGCTGGCGAGGCGGGACAAGGTGGGGAGGGTTCGGTGGAAACTGACTCAAGGGGCTCGGGGGTAAATGTGGAAGGCCCCTTTGGGCGGCAAATGGGTCCATACCATGCATCGGCTGCTGCGATGGCTGCTGCGAGGGGATAAGACCCAAGGGCCCACGTCTACTCAAAGGATCTGCGCTTGCAGCGCGTTGAGGAGGGTATTGCCCAGGACCCATCACCTGGCCAGGTAGAGGACCAGCTCTGGGGAGCGGAGCAATGGGTTGGACTGGAGGACCCCGAGAAATGGGCGCAGGACCAAGAGGGCCTCCGCTTACGAGTCGCGGCTGTTCGACGCCGTTGTCCACACCAGGGGGATCGCGTACTGGCTGTGTCCAGCTGCCGCCTTCTTGAATTTGGGTTTCGAGAGAGTGGACAAGATTCGACATGCTGCTGGTGAGCGACATCGAGGAGACAGAAGGTACATCATGGCTGTTTCTTGAAGGAGGACCGGAGCCGTAGCGAGATCCTGAACCGCTACGACTGTCAATTGGCGAAGAAACTCGGTGTGGCGAAGGACTACGACTAGTCATAGGCGGGGCACTAGGTTGACGCAGCTCTGGTGCCGTTTGAGAAGACTGAATGCCATCGCTGGGAGGGCGCTGGGGGATGCCATTTAGCTTCGGCATGGGAGGAAGTGGCTCCTTGGAAGCAGCATGAACTAGTTTCACAAAAATGAGTTACAGCCCTGGGCGACATAGGGACTGGCGCTCACCAGCACTAGCAAACTCGATGCACTCATTAAGTTCCGAGAGTACTCTGTCCCTCATAGCCGCTGATGAGAACACAAGATCTAATTTTTCTTTTCTCAGGACGGTCACTTGTATTACACGGTCTACATTGTGTGTGGTCAGTCATTGATATCCGAGTAACGATAGAGGGACCCAACCTTCGCCCTGTATTTTCGCCACTTTTAGATGCTTTCCGGCCAAAGGAGGGTAAAGAAGCCACATATCCGCCCCAGGGTTTTCTGAGCTCTTCTCACCAGGCACCATTTGCTCGCATAGAAGAAAAAGATCCGACAGGATAAAAACCCGAGCACCAGGGTGATTGACCTCAACACCTGTTGACCGTGGGACGAATCGGACAACCGTATCCACACCGATTCTCAGGGTCCTTGCATAGGGTAGTGTGGGAGAGACGATCTGAAGACGTACGGGCTACTCTGGGGTCAGCAGGAAGATCTGGCACACAAGGTCAAATTTACCCTTGGCTTCATGGTGAAAATATCCAGGCATCTGTCAATAGCCAAACGATTCTCAAGATCGGATAGAACAATCGACAAATCGCCCGTTGGCCCTCGCTCTACGGAGGACAAGCTGGCGTCGTTCGAGGATCTCGCACTGAGAAAACTGTAAGCGATGAAATCCCAACATCGTATGTTCTGAAACGCACGCGCTGGAGAGACTAGATCCCCTGGCCGAACTTGTCTCACTGCTTGTTGCAGTTGCAGTCTCGGGGGGAGGATGTTCCTGAGTTTTCAATAAGCTGGGCGTGTTACGCAAATCAACCACAACTTCGTCTTCTACCACTGGAGCTACTGGAGTTGGTGACCCAGCCTTGATATCAGCTCGTGCATCCAAGATAGCAAGTAAACTGTCAAGTTTTTCGCCGGCGCCAACTAGAAGCCTGTAGTCGTTGCGACCTGGCTGTGTTCCCTTCAACAAGCGCCCGTACAGCTTTTTGAAGTACTTCAAACGACCCATTGGGAGAAGGAAGAGCTCGTCGAGTGTCCATATTTGTGAGCCATTGGGGGGTGGGAGAGTTGCTGAAAATGTCTCAAGCACGCCCGGGAGACGAGTGTTGTTGCGAACGGACTCCCATTCATCAAAGCCTGTGCAAAATCGCTCGCAATATGACGTATATGGCGTTTCTAGTTCATCGATCTAATTAAATATTGTGTGAACACGGATACGGAATTCTTCGTTGCACGCCAGGACATACCCAACGCATGAGTAGATCACCAAGAGCCTTCGGAGAGGTGGGGTTCGTGCCAATATCTTTCAAGCGCTGAATCGACAAAGACGACATCAGCTCCGTGGACGCTGGTCGAGTGAGAAGGGAAGCACGGACGGATAGTAGGGATCGATCTGCCTTGTATATACTCTCTATACTTCTGAACATAAGATCCAAGTCGTGGGGGGGGAGGTTCGTGCGCGACCATGCTGAGGCGACTTTCTGTATGTGTAACGAACGGGGATATGAGATTGCGCCTGTGTTGTAGCATGAAGGATAACCTACGCGAATGACACCTGTCAATTGATCGACATATAGTTTTTCAGTGTCGATGAGGTCCACTAATGGATTTGCGCGTTTAGCGCGTAAATCGGGGCTGGCTGGGCTGGAGAGCGCTGGGCTGGAGAGTGGGCCAGGAGCGGCGTCGAGGTCTAAACAAGAACAAAACAAAGAGGTATGAGAAGGCGAAGCAGGAGAAAGAAAGCAGAAATGGTACCCGGGCCTAAAAAATCGTTTGAAAGAGCAACGTCGATGGGGGGCGGCCGGAGGCCGTTAGAGGGGAGAGACGTGTCGGCGTCCGTGTCTGGGAGGAATTTCGGTGGTGGTTGAGGTGGCGAGGAGAAAGATGGGCCAGCCGAGGGTGGAACAGGGGGAAGCTTATCCTTAGCGAAGGAAGGCAACGCTTTGTTGGATTGGAACACTGGGGGCGCGTTCATAAGTTTTGAAACGGTTGCAAGCAGAGATGCGTTTGGGTTGCAAGGCCGAGTGATGCGCGCGTGGGTGACTCCGAAAAAGCGCCGGAACTGTCATCCAATCCATCCGCACCAACAATCCAAAAAAAATAAAAAATAAGAAGCAAATGGCCACTCATACAGACGAACACCATCACCCTCAAGTCCCAATCCCGCTCACCTGGCTCGAATCAACTTTCAACACCCGCTCCCGCACAGAACAACTCCTCCGTCCAGAGCTCGAGAATGGTCTCATAACGCAGCACGACTTTGACGCCGCCATCGACTTCTTTCCCGGCGCGCAGCGTTACTACACTGTCCGTTGACTACGCTAACCACTTATCTCAACGACTCGCGCAACCCCATCTCATAATTTTACGTTTCGTCTTTCCCAGATTGCCGGGGGCATCATCGGCACCCTTTCCATCGTTGTATATGGACACGTACTCCGCCGGCCTCCGCTTCCCGTCCATCGCGTTGCTTCCCTCGCAGCTTTCGCTTCTGCGGGCGGTGTCATCGGAGGTACGGTCGTACGTGCCAACGCACACGCCGATTTCTTCCGAACCCTGGACAACAGGCCTGCGTTCTTCCAGGCGATAGATAACATCCAGTCCCGGCTAGGCGAAAAGCCCTCGGGGCTGCAGCGCTCCGGCTCTGCCTACCCATACCCCAGTTCAGATAACGAACATCAGGAACTTTCCGATCATGCCGCCAACTCGAGGGGATGGGGTGAGCAAACGCCACGCGTCATTAGAACCGTCGTGGATTACAACCCAAGTACATTCATGCGATACCCTTCTCACCAGTTTACAAACACCGTCCTTATGCGCGTTATTTTAGGTCATACACAGCCTCCCCAACGCAAGAGTCGCTGGGAGGAGATCCGAGCAGAGCATGCACGCAGCACAGCGACACGATCTTCCTGGGATGAGCTACGACAAAATGCGAGCCGATCGAAATCCGGGCATACAGAAAGCGACCAGGTCAGGAGATCGCAAGATCCAGCTGTGGGCCGACTAACCGAACAACAAAAATTTGACGCCATACTTGAGGCTGAACGGCGGAGAGCGGCGAGTGGGTCATAGGGTTGTGCACGCTATGCTGCCCATTCAACTTTGATATGCATATTGGAAACGTTTATATGATACACCAGTCTAACGAATTTCTATAACGCCTTGCCACCATCTGACTTGCCAGCAGCGCCGTTCTCCTTGTGCTCAGAAGAGAGAACGCCCCCCCGTGGCGACGCTTGCCGCCGCTTCTTTTGTATTAATATTAATATTATCTCACCTTCATCACTATATGAATCGTTCCTTGTATTTTCCTCGGTTGCCCCGTTTGCTCGGACCACTTGTACCATATCCTCGCTCCTTACCACAACCGCGACAAAGCTCGCCTTCACGCGGTCATCGGGCTCTTCACCCACCATTTCTTTTGGTCACTTGAGCTTCAACAATATCTCTCATTATTTCATTGTTTCTATTCCTGGACGGCGCCCGTCGCGATGGTCTCCTACATTTATAATGGTGAGACGTGAAACCCCCTCTCCTCAAAAACACCTACATTTCATTCTGAGCTTCACCCCGTTCTTTCCTGGCCTTACCTCGATCCTCGTGCCGTCAATCCCTTTGCGTTCAGAGTCTGCGTCTGAAGCCTCGCACACAGTCCTGCCTGCGACGCTACCTTCAATGACTCTCGTGCCTCTGAACTTGTCGGCGTACCCTCAACAGGGCTATCTTACACGCCTTGGTTGCCTGTAACCGAAACTCACACGCGTGTTACCCCGACCCGCACAACATCGCTCGTCTAATCTTCGTCGTAATTCCATAAAGACAAAACAGATCACTACACATCATAAAATCTACAACAAAACAGGACAGGGGATCAGCTTCAACGCGGTACATATACAGACGCGACAGTCCATTGAAAAAGCTGGGAGCCACGAACAAGGCGCATCGGCGCCTGAACGTTACAAACATGAAATATGATTGCTAGCGTGAGATCCATGTCAGTCCGTCAGCGGTTTGAGGCGAAGTGTTTGACTGTGAGGGAGAACTGTGAGGCGGCGAGATCGTGTCCTCAAACGACGGGCTCAGAGGGAGCGGAGCAACGGGCACATGATGCCCGTCCTCTTCGCTCCCTGGCGCCGGTTTGGAGAACACACGTGCATGGGAGAACGGATAGAGGGGGATGCCAACCTCAAGAGGCTGCTGCTGGCTCGTCATGCGCACAATTTCGGACATAAGTCCTTGCAGTAATTTCTCTTGCCGCGCTAGAGAAATCAACGTGCGTTAAGCAAAGCTGCCAAGGTAACGGCGGAAAAGACGTACTTCCGATGGGAGAACGCTTGCCATAGTCGGTCATGGCGAATCTTGTGGGTGGGTTCAGAGTTAGCCGCGGAAAACGGGATAACGTTGGGGGAAAAAAGGGCCCCGGTCTTACCTAAGCACATTGATCACGCCCCAGACATCATACTCTCGATCAGTGTCACCAGCTTCAATGAAATACTTGCAAAGCTGAATCTGGACGACAGCAGCCAGGTACCAACAGATCTAGATGATCGGCTTAGTGCCTTGTTTCACTTGTGGAGCAACGTTCGTACCGTAACAAACGGGTGCAACCTGGTGATGTCAAACGATGACGATGCAAGCATGTAGTGCTGTGAAAGGATGGCACGGGATGCTTCGACACAGCGCGAAGTCGAGACGCTTTGAGGATCCGAGAAATCTACGTAAGGGTTGTGCAACGTAATTGTGGCACTTGAAAGAAAGAAAGTGAGGGTATGAGTGCACAACGTTATTAAAGTCACGTACGCGTGTGGGATGAGATGAACCATAAAAAGATCTGTGTCAAGCCCCCCGCCACCGTACATGCTTTCCAATTCGCTGAAACTGGTTTTGAAGCGTGGTGGGAGACACACGATAAACTCCATGGATACAAGTCGGTCCAATTCTTCGAATCCTTCTAACAGATATGGATTCTGTACTCTTGACATAGGATCCGCCCTAAGATTGGTCCGAACACCGAAGTCGGTAACTTTACCGAAGAGCATCATCGCCTTGATGAGCAGTAGGAATGAATCAGTGTACTCTTCCGGATGAGTTGTGAAGACGTCCGGAGTGAAGAGATTCTGGGGATTGTCAGAAACAGGTTGCTGGAAACATGATCAGATACGGGCTCGGCTCGATGTCGAAAGGCGTTCACACACGTTGTTCTCGAAGTCAAAACCACGAAGGGGAAGTTCCGTCCCAATGTCACGCTCATCAATGCCGTGAACCCATCCGCCGACAGATACGATACGATCGAAGAGAACCGCCATCCACCAAGTACGTCGCCGGAGTTCCAATTCGAGCGCATCCTTAGGTGGTGCAAGGTAAGCGCCCGGCGAACTGCCGTTATGCCTTGCGAACGTCCCAGGATAATTCAATCGAAGCGGTATGGCAGTCCGAGTCTGAAATCCTGCGAACACCCAGATCTCGACCCAGCGCCCCTCGGAATAGAAGTACCAAGAAAGTAAAACGCAGGCCTGCATAACGGCAAATATGTCCTCTCCACTGGCCATGGTTCTGTCAATGTATGAACGTGTCTTGCTGGCGTGAAACTCGGCGAATCGATCCCTCCGTGTGCCGTCTGGGAGTGTGATTATATTCTTGGAGACCCAGCGAGACGCGGAGGCACACTACCATCAAAGGTTAGCACGGGAGATACGTGGGAGAGACAGTAAAGCGGTGGGCTGACGATGGCGTGTAGAATAGCGCTGTGAGGGAAACCAGGATTTTTAGGTGGGAGCTTCATCGACACCAAGAAGTCTGGCCTGTGCAAGATTCGGGAGCCACAAGGATCGCATTTGAAGAAGACGTCGATGCTGCAAGAGAATACGTCTCAGCCGAAATAAGGATCGAGATAATCATGGACAAACTAATGGTCGAGCACAGCAGGCTCGGGCAAATCGGGGTTCCATCCCGAGTATATGAGACCGGACAAGGAGTCTGGACGATGGCCAGGCCGCGCAGAGACCAGGCCGGGACTCCCAGTAAGGGATGCCTTGTTCGAGGGCACAGCATTCGGATCCAGAGCGGTGTCCGGCCACGGGTTAGGCGTTGCAATGCCGCAGGGTTCGAATTCCGGGGAGAGTGTAACGGTGCCCGCCGAAGGAGAGCGATTAATGAGGTGACTGGATGGAGGACGAAGATGATTGGGTGATCCGGAACGAGCGGGTGAAACGCTTCCCCTCTGTGACTTCAGTTTCCGCGTGAGTGCAGCTGATAAGAATATGAGAACAATTGAAGACAGACAACCGCAGAGTAACGCACCGACTTGCTCTTCTAGCTCCCTAATCTTCTCTATGGGGTCAGCATCGGATGCTAGGGGCAAACCCTCCACCGGATCATATGAACATTGAGGCTCAGTTGGATGACTACGAGAAGGGATGACGGTGATATTTCAAAACGCAAAGTTCAACAGACGACTCACGCGTAACCTGGTGGGGGAGGTACACTGATCTGAGCGTGCCATTGTCTGCGGAGGTGTCAAATCGGGAAGGGCGGGCGAGGGTGCTTAAAGCACGTACTTGACACATGTAGCACAGTGAGGACGTGCGGCATCACATCTCTAAGGAGGAAGAGATCTGGAGACTGCGTGATGGAGGGAATGGTTGACACCATACCAGCTTTCTTTTGCGGCAAGTGAGGCAGGCCTTGGAGAGGAATGAACAAGCAAGATAAGACGGGGGAAGCGAAGAACCGGACCTGATTCCTGCGTAGAGAATGCCGGGATGCAGCGTTTGAATGTTGGGTATTTTTTGGCATTGTGTTGGGAAGAGGAAAAGAGTGGGAAGAGGGAAACGACGCGTTACGGTAGCGGCGACGGAGACCTGAGAAAGAAGGTAGAAAGAAAGACAAGGCACACGCACAGCATTTGTTCGCTGCTCTGGCCCTCGCTCGAGCGTCTTTTAGACGCGTGACGTTGTCAAGCACCCTCGCGGTAACCGGCCCGCTATTCCGCCGTCTTAGCAGATCCCCGGAACTTGGTATCGAGATAAGATATAGCCAAAAGCCAATCCCTCCTTCCCCCGGACAGCGCATCCCTGCAGGTACCGCGGGTACAGGAAATGTGTTCATCAATTCTTCTTCATCCTATCCCTGCAGGTACTTAAAATGATTCCGTCCCGCAAAGTCTCTACACCTCGTCCCCCCTTCTCTGTGGCCGACTCCCACACTCCCTATCGCCCCCGGTAATGCCCTATAGCTACCAGATTGAATCCGAGTCGTCATCTTCCAGAAGGAACTTGGATAACCAGGTCACACCCATGGGCTCACAACTCTCCAGATTGTTTTCTATTGACTCTACCCAGACCCTCACTAGTAAGTACTTCTCATACGGTAATATGGAATACATCAAGTTATCATCCTTTGCTGTGTGCTCCCCTCTGGACTGCTTTACCCTTTCCCTGACGTATATTACTATGCACTTTCCTCCGTGGCGTTGATGATCTGAGCTGCAAATGACTGAAATTTGTTGTTCATCTAGCCCAATGTGACCCCCCCTCAGCTCGGCGTTATCAATATGTAACTAACTCATATTTCCGGTCCTCGCTTGCCTCTCACGACATAATCCGCAGCGATCGTGTGGTCGCGGTGGGGCCGGAAATTTTCGCCCATCGCCCGCCCCCGTGCTCAATAAGCATCCATATATTTCTGACGGCCCCGATCACTTTTCCACAACACGGCTCGGAGGTAGAGAATGCAGTTCTCGACCCACGGGCAGGCCACGCGAGGCGGGTAGTTTCATTTATTCTCGGCGTTACCTAGATTTCCCTCTACCCAGGTTTTCTCCACCGGGCGAGGGGGAATAGGAAACATGCGTGGACGCCGTGCTCAAGACACCGCCTCAAAGCCTCCAGCACGGGCCGCCCTAAGTGAACACGACTTGGACCGCTTTCTCATGCGGAATGCCACCAGAGAGACCTTGCCAGTAAGTCCGCTTTCAATTGAATCTGTGCTGCCAGACAGACTGTAAACGTGCACATTCATAGCAATCGATAGGAAGAGGTGGGGCAGGGAATGTAGCCTCTCCTACCTCCCCCAATCCAGGCATCCTCGTCTCAGTTTCGGTTGTGACACTTTGCGATTGAATCCGTTTCTATCCTTATGGAGGGGGGTGGCGGAGTGACAGGTGGCTTGAGGTACCCGTTTGATCGGCATGGCTGCCTGACAATCGCTGTTGCGATGACTCGGATGAGCATCCGCGGGTACTGACTACTTCATTGTGAACTTATTTATTCACGTCGAGCTCTTGCTATGCTGTATGTATCACAAACCGGCGTTCTCAGATATTCGTGATGTACCAGTATCCACAACGAATGCCGTCCAGTGTTTACTTATCAATCGAGGGACCTGGCCTGCGGACGCCAAACAGACAGCAGTTGCTGCATTTAGATAATCCCGCGGGGTGCACGCCGAGAAGTGACGTGACCTACGTGGCTCGGATCACAGAAAATTTGAATTAAGAACTGAAACATCATTGATTAGTTGTTGTTTCGGGTCAGACGGAATCACGAACAGAATAGTGGCCACGACGCGACGCGAGTGAGGCATGTGTCTGAACTCAGTGAGATAGATACCTGGAAGGTCGAAAGTCAATCAGACCGTTATATTCTAACGTAACTAGTTCAACGTACCTTGCCATGTCCCGAGGTTCAGACGGCCTGCCGTGATTGGGATGGATATAGAAGACCCGATGAGTGACGTCTTGGTATGCGAAACTCTACGCAATAGAATGAAAAATTATTCCCGGTCAAATGCGATAGGATATAAGGGAAACCATACGAATCACTGCATATTGGTATGTCAGGCGTGAGAAGTTCATAAGAATTCGATGACGAGATGGCTCACTCGGGGCCCTCGTCGGTATGCTGCCAATTCAGGGTTTCAGGAACGATGTTATCCAAAGCCATATCCATGTCTCGGGACAGTCTCAGTCGGACTGCTTCGACATATCATATCAAATAGTCCATACCTCTCCGGACATCTAATACACCAGTGCAAAGTTAACGGTCCAGCTCTGGCTCTCGCTTGGCGGTGTGCCTACCTCTATCGTAGTTCTCATTGATCGTTAGGGCGGCGGACGTATGTTGTCTGCAGTATCATTTCAACGGATTCGATCATCAATAAGTTAATATGACAATCGCAACGCACATAAATAGGAACAACATCCCGATCTAACAAGAGGTGATTAAGCACGGCGTGGCATCAGTACAAATGTGCGTAGTTTCTAACCTGAACTCCATTCAAGCCAGACTCGATGTGCGACAATACTTCCTCAGTTACAAGATGACATCCTTTGCTCCGTTTTGCAAGTGTGAAAGTCTTTTGCCAGGCCATGGATGTAGGGAGAACGAGGTGTGATATATGTGATACGCCACGAAAGCTTGTAAGCTACCCAAAAGGGATGCAAACACAACACTACATACATGACGTAACTAGTAAAACTAACTGGCTAATAATCGTCACCATTGTACCGTCGCCTTTCAACCCCTCCCCGATTCCCAGGAACGTTACGATTTCTGCAGTGATTAGCGTAGTGTCCTTTCTCTCCGCACTAAATTTTAGAAAAATTGTAAACGTCATACCTAATACCGGAAATAAAGGTGACGTACCTTGAAACAGAGCACCTCGTCCAGATTTCGGCGTGGGCCTGGTTGTCCGGGACCGTGGGGTGGACCTCCACCAGCGGCGCCGCGGTCAAAGTCGGCATATCGTCCATAACCCGGGGGTGGGGGCCCAAGTTCTCGCTGGGATGGCGGCTCGGGAGGTTCATAAGCCTTTGGAGGAGGAAGCGAGGGTTTTGGACTAGTGATCATGGGTGTAAGATACGTGGGTCAATGATATCTCAGGATAGGAATGTACTTACTGGCCCTTGGGACATTCAGGACCTAGAGGACAGTATCCCGTGAGGTATAGCTGACATGCGACGCGCCGAACGTGCTTGCGGGGACATGTGGGACCTTCGAGATGTCAGCAGTGATCGCAAAATGAGGAAGGGTATACATACCAAGCTCGCAAAATCCGCGTTTATAGTCCGGACATTCGACCTTCCGCTCCTTTGGGTGAGCGTACAAGCACTCATCACCAGCCGAGCAGTATCCGTATTTCGCGAACCACCAGCATTCCGGCATGCGCCTTAGGTTGTACTCGTGAAGAAACTCACAAGCATCCCCTTTCTTACAAAGGCCTCTGAGCCAATGCTTACATACGGTGGCAAGCCGTTCCCTGTCTCGGGGATGGGTTGGTAGTTGCTTTGGAGGTTGGAAGTTTAATGTAGACGGCGTTGTATGGCGTAGCGGACAGTGAAGAGGCCCAAGTGGACACCCGGCAGGCGTCAAGTTCAAACGACATATCTGATCATCTACGAGAATGAAAAGTCAACAATGTGTACAAAGTAGACAGGTGAAAAGAGTTGCCTTTATCAAGCCTTATACCAAGTTCATTCTTAATGTAAAGTTCTTCGGGAAAGTTGTTTTGGTGAAATTGAGGGTTAACGATATCTCTCAATGCAGACGGTCCCACCAACGGGTTGGTCATGTTCAATATCTGAGACGTGAGTGTTTGGTTCAGAGCTCGAGTTTTCAGCGCGTCTTGGAGTGAGATACGCTGAGTCAGCGAGATGAATGTTCGCGCACCTTCGTCACGCGTCTAGACTACTTCACTCACTCTGTACGTCTTCACCGCGCAAAAAGACAGACGAATCGTGATCAATTTGATCTTTCAACTGTGTTCGACCGACTTGGAATGAGCCGAGTGCGCCTCGGATCTGTGGTCTTCGGTAGAATTGGGTTTTTGTGAGCCTTCCTTTTTATTGTGACTTCATTCACCTCTAATCATCTTCCATTCCTCTCACAGGTAATTATTATACTTTTACGCAATGTATGCCTACTTTCCATTGTGAATACGAAATTTTTTTGCAATGGCGGACGAAGGGCGGTGCCGTCGTCAACGTTTAGCAATAGCATGAAACACCGCGGCCAGGTATCATATTTCGCCGTGCACTTTCGAAGCTTCCTTCACAGCTTTGGTAGCTTATTTGTCTTGTGTGCGTCTCTGCCATACACTGCACTGAATACCCGCGAGCGTAAGATAAGCGCTCCTCGCGGAACCCCGGACACTACTGGCTGTTCTCGAAGTAATTGAACGCACTGGTCAGCAAATGACAACATCCATGAAAATTTTGCTGTCATTGCAAGATTCCGCGTCTGTGGCTTCAGGAAGCGTCCATAACCGGTCCCAAAATCTCACCACATCATGATGAGATCCCACCGTCTGAGCACCCCGTTTCTTGGCTTGGTGATGGTGATTACTTCGGGACTCCGAGGTCTAGTTCTGGGAATACTTTTAGAGCTCAGATGCCTCCGGGACTCTGGACCCCAGCACTCTGGCCGGTGATGTCGAATCTTCTGACCGCGCATACGACTCAGACGTCATGCAGTCGCACCCTCCAGAGGCGCCAAGCCATTCTTTCTTCTGATACTAGCCCTCCCCCTCTCAATTCTTTCGTCATACCACCTGGCGATGTTGGTAATCTTTGTCCTCAAGATGTTTGTCATCTGGGTGATTTTGCATTGACGGCAAAATTTACAGAAGTCCTTCAAAGCGGTACATTGAATGATCCTACCATCGGACTTCCTAGCGAAGAGATCAAATGCCTTCAAAATCCACCTCGTCGGCGGTCTATTCTCCTTATCGATAACCACACATGCGGGAAAATCACCTATATCTAGTTAACACTTCTGAAACGACTTACGAGACGAACCGCACGGCATACGTATCTGTCTATCTATCGCAAGATGAAGCGTCTAATCGCAGATCTTACTGGTGTAGGATCTGTGGCACAAGCCACGTCGAACAGCTATGGGTACGATTGGTCGTCATTTGATGAAGATCTTGAGCGTCTTCCCTCTTGCGAGCTGCCATTTGCCGCGCCACCTGCGCCATTATGTTGGATGACGATCGTGTAATATCCATCACTTCGGATTGATGGTCGCTGACATCAGACGATCGGGAGACCGATGTACCCCAAAGGTTCAGTTTACCTGGAAACTGTTGATGGATGTGCGATAGGGACAGGGTACATCTGTCTATCAATTTCAATGATGAACGCGATACATGACATGTAGCGGCGTGCTACATGGTGTACACTAAGGTCAGAGCTGTACAATATTAATATGACGACGGTCACCAAGTTCCCAGCAAATCTGCGCGACCTCCTCTTTCGACCACGCGGGCAATAGCGCAGCGAACCTTCTCCTTCCACAATGATACACTAGTGCCAGTAGTTTCTGCTTCGCTCGCATGTCGTTGTGGCCGCTGCCGTAGTGGTGATCGAGGGCCATCAGATCGTTCATTATCCATCACCTCGACAAAGTACACGCTGCCAAAGCGTTCGCGTGGTACAGATATTGATGGCCGTCGGTCCACACGCTCAACAGGCAGGCGGAGCGCAGCCAGGAGATCGGCGATGGTCACGGGTGCGCCTTGCGATTCCGTCCTGGGCAGCACCTCCAAACGGATCAGGGCATTACGTTCCTCGATTCGTTCATCCCGCTTATCGGGCAATGGTGACGAGGGATCATTCGCAAGGATATAAAACCGAGTGAAGTTATCTTTCATATACAAAGCCAAAGGGGGGGAAGGTAAGTTTCAAAAATTGGAAAAAGAAAGTCTCACAGGATGATGATGATGGGGAAGTGCCTTCTAAAAGGAGAATCGTGTTTGAAACTTACTGTGCTCATCCTGAATGCCCTCGTGCAATATCTCCAGATCGGCGAAGAGTCGTAGACAGATCTTGGAGCAAATCGCCGCGCTGTCGGCAGCAGCGTCTGTCTGCGTCGAGATCGTTTCAGCTGCTGCTGCCGTGGACGCAACGCTAACTAGCTTTGCCTCGGGCAAATGGGCAGAGATGAATTGCCTACACTGTCCCAAAGCCTGTATAGTTGCGCGATGCGTAAAAAATGGTCAGAGGGGGGTACCAGAAACGAAATTCAAAAGGAAAAGAAAAAGGAGGGAAAAAGGAACGTATATGAACAGAGGCACCACGTACCTGTTCGTGACTGAGGATCCGCTTGATATCTCGAATCGTCTTCCCGCGTCGAACGACGAGACAGTGCTGGACCGAGAGCGTCACCGTGCCTCGGATCCATTTGCTCTCTCCGACGTCGGAACCTCGCAATACATTGTAAGTTTCCGTCACGATCCCGAAAATGCTGTTCTCCTGTGGCAACAGTGCCAGGTGTATCGAGGGACCGACGCTACGAAATACATCTGATCGCAACCGTCAAATTAACATATACGTGCAAGGATCCTTCTGATTAGAAGTGGTTCTGCACGGACCTGAGATGGTATTCTGGGGTAGGTAGTCCACGGTCTCAGAGAATCTATCATGCGCGGCCTGTGAGAGATGGGTTAAGCCCGCAGCCTTCAAGCTGTGAACGCGACGATAAGGTAGACCTGGTGTGAATATGTACCAGCCGGTCCGAGATATGCCAGAACCGAGCGGCTCGTACTACTTGTAGGCTTGTTCGGCTCCACACCAGATATAACTTGCTCACTGGTAGTGGTCGCGCTCTGCATCTCAAATTCTCAGGCCTCCAGCGTTCCGCGGCTAATGTGCCCCCGGTGAAATGACGAAGAAAGATAGCGGGGACTTCGCGGTAGAATCGCAACCCTAACAAAACGCGTCTCACAACTTTGCACGACTGTACGTACAATGGTCGTACAATTACACAATTAGTATGACATAATATAGAAATGATCCTCTTAAGAACATAGCTAGAGAACGTAAGTAGACGAACGAAGAAGTTTCTCATTAAACGTCAAGATGCCATCGAATATCGTAGGGTAGCGAGCATTCACTGCTCCATTGGGCCAAATGAACAAGTACCGCAGGTCTTGGCGGCCATCTCGTTTAGCATCGTATAGTATCGATCTGGGACCAAGGACGTTAGGATTCGAGAATTGTCCAAGTCAAGGAATGACTAACGGGCAAGTGGGACACGCTCCCCAAGTTTACCAAGAGCAGCACTAGAGATGTAATCATAAGGAGTTGGATCAGCTTCAAGACGTAACCCTGACGCACATGATGTATTCAACCTCAGTGCGTAGAGTCAGACCTTGTTCTTCCGATTCCGCATCCTGTGCGGCTTGCCAAAAGCGCATCAATACTCGACCAGCCATGAACCAGGAGAACTATGGAAAATTACGTCAGTGATCTACAAGGGAAACGCCACAAAGATGTCGTACAGCGCAGAAGAAATCAAGGAAAGTAATATCAAAACTTGTGGAGCGTACGATATGGATCAAACTAAGGACACTTCGAGATGCTTCCAAGATTTTGAATGCAGACACACAACCGGGACTATGGAAATGAGCATAAGGATCATGCAGTAAGATTATGGCACTATGGATAAATATTAAAACCAAATCCGAGGTAGTGCAACAACAGAAAAAATAATAAACGCACAGGTAGGGCATAAGACAAGCAGTGTACAGGTGTGAATCCACACTGCCGTCGCGGATGGGATCACGCAAATGCAGTGGGAAGCTTTGCCTGAACATAGACGCAATGTGATCGATTTCCATGAAGTCGGAAGTTCGCCGTGGATCGGCAGCCGCATCTCGGGGATCTTCACCCTTCTCCCATACTTCCGCACCGGTGGAAACATATGCGAAAGCAGGGTCTCCCAGATAACGCTTCGCACGAAAGCGAAGATTGAAGGCTTTAACCCGCGACAACAGTATACTCCCTTTGATGTACAAACTGAACGAGTCAACTTGGTCTTCAGGGTGAAGAAGAAGGATGTCCTTTGCCAAAGCGTGTTGTCGTTCGCTCCCAATCCAGGTAATCTACAGATCTCCGCTAAGCACGAAAAGATACCGACAGAAGCAGCAAAATCTTACCCCCATCTCAAAATTTGCGCCTTTCACGGGAAGTAATTGAGAAATGTCTTGGTCGTCCAAGCTCAACGCCCAGCCGTTACTGCAACCAATCACACGTTCCATGGCATACAACAACCAGAACGTGTTTCTGCGGACTTCACCCTCGATGACGCTTCCGGGAGCCGGTAAAAGAGAAGGTGTTCTGAGGCCATCTGAGATAGGGAAGAATCGAGGATCGACGTTTAGTCCTAGAGGGATTGAGGCCCGTATGGCCTGCGCTATAGTCATGAAAGCCTGGTCAACCGTCTCAGTTGGCCGGCTGCAGCTGGGATACAAAGAAAATGATGCTACCTCGACCCATCTAAGTATTCATGTTATTGGAACAAAAAAAGTTTGAGAAGAATGGGAGACATGCCTTGCATTACACCAATACCACCATGTGACAATTAATAGTGCTGAGACTTGTGAGTCACCTTCCACCCGGCAGCAGCAAACGAAGTGAGACTTACCTTGTACGCCCTCAAGAAGCTTCCTGCCGGACAACAATTGCTCCTCACTGGTTTGTTTGGCTAGTTTCACATGCCTTTCAGCAAAAGACTCAACGTGATCCTTCTGCCGATAATGGTCACCAAAAATCTCATTTGGCGCAGAGCCGTCGATGGGAGATGTATCGTTGAGGTTGTCACCTCCAGGCATATCCGTCGACATGCCTTTATCTGACGGCGGCGGAGGAACAGCCATGGTGTAAAGACTTCCAACTGCACAGATTGCATGTAGGATACAGGGAGGAGGGAAGTTGGGATGATTTGGGGGTAAATCCAGCGCGGGCACTAATGTCGAGGCGTGAAACAGTCTGCCCGCATGAGGATGAAAGGCGAAAAATGCATCAGCGCTACGTTGAAGTGGTCAGTTGCAATCACTAAGCGGCTAGTCAAGAGTACGGCTCACAGGTGGCGGACGAGGCCAGGCGGGGGAAGGTCGCGCGGCCAACCGGGCCAGTAGACATCGTAACCAAAATCTTGGGAGAGAAAAGAACCATCGGCTGGGACTCCGGAATGGGGGGAGGCAGTTGCAGAGATGTTGACCGCTTCTGGGTGGGTACCCACTGGTGTGAATCTCTTGGTGGATGGTGCGACTCCTGTGAAGACCGTAGATGGTTGGTAACATTGTGGGAGTCCAAGATTGGGACTGTGAAAGTTGGAAGGAGGAGGAGAAAGAAGGGCGCTCGTGGCACCGGAATAGGCCGCAAGAGAAGGGCACTGAGTTTGGGACGAAGAAGGCAGGGTTGATTGGGAGTTGTTGGCTGGGCAAGAGTTTTTGTCCTTAAGCATTGCTTCAAGTTCATCTGAAGAGAGATAGGATAGACGCGAAATGAATGTCCGCGCATATTCATAAGACGTAATCGTGAACGTACTGATTCTATTTTCCAACTTCTCGTAGCGGGTTTTCGGAGGTTCTTGGGCGTCGACCGAGTTGGCCACTACATCGTGGAAGTTGAGATGCTGCTGCACTGCAAGATGACGACCAAGAATACGATCGATACCTTCATCGAACGTGCATTCCGGGCGCTCGGGGAGCACCACGCCAGCGGGGGCATGCGAACGAGCATGTGCGTGAGACCTGAGGCAAGTCGAGCAAGGCCTCTGCGCGTCACTGAAGGGAAAGTTGCGAGTGAAAAGAGGGTACGTGAGTAACGCGTCACGAATCAAAACGACGATATGATCCGAGTTACCATTTCTACCGAAAAATGCCCCGGGTGAGAAAGAACAAAGAGGAAAAAAAAACTCGGACAGAGAAGTGACGTACCAATTTACGTCTGCGACATTGGTGGCAAGCCTGGAGGAAGGTAGTAATGGCTTGTAAGCGGGCAGTGGCGGCCGGGTCCCCGAAGCGTCAACACTAAGTACTAGAAATCGATACGCACTTGGTTCCTCTTTAGCACGTTCGGGTGACTGGCCGAGCCCATCGGGCCCGAGCTTGAGGTTGAGGCCGAGTCCTGCTTCGTCGTTGGTATCTTGGGCATGCTGAACGTTCAGAATGAATGGGGAGGAAAAAATAATAAGGATGGGAAGGAGAGTCGTTGACGCGGGATCGGGTGATATCGAATATCGAAGAGGTGACCAGGAGCGTTAGGAGGGGGAGGTGGTGGTGGTCAACAGAGTATACCAACTCATCTCACTCGACTAAGTAAGTATCAGATTTGTTTCGGCACCAAGCCCCTTTCCTGAGCTCGCGTCGCACTCCAAGGTACTACTTAAAAGCTGAGTGATAAATACTGCATTCTTTGATAGTTACCACGCATCACCCACTTTACCTGCGTGACGTCTCCAACGTCGTCTACACTCACCTGCCAGCTTGGTGCAACGCAGTCACTTTTGATTACTCAACAAAACAATAAGCCCGACGAGAAGCCCGATGAGATATGTCATGTCGTGTCCGTGACTTCTCGCTTCTGGTATTGGCACGTGATTCGTGTACCTCTATGCTTACCAGTGATTCATCATCAGTCAAAGTCTTGCTAAGTGAGTTCCTTGTGCTATGCCGCCACGCACAGGTCACACCTCCAACTCTGAAAAAAAATTTCCATTTCAGAGCTATCACATTGTCCAACAAAGGAAACCACAATGGGACTGTTGAGACCAGAGATCATGAAACATAAACATCATGATCATGTGTACCTCACATCGTGCAACAATATTAATCCGCACGATTCCTTTCTCAGACACACTTGCCACCCTTGTTTCGGTCGCATTCAGAATAGCTGTCTACCCCCTTAGTCGTATTGCAGAGAAATATGATACAGCAGGTGAATACGAACAAAGCTATTGTGAGGAGCCGAAAGAAGTATAATATGGATAACAATAATCAGTAGGATGAACCACGAATACAGTGAGTACTCTTCCCCCAACGTCCAAAATGATGGTTCTAGTCACGAGCTCGTAAACTTATTTACAGCGGTGAACCCTGCGGTGATATTCCTGACAGTTACTGTAGCATCTGAGTTGGAATGAAAAAACAAATATGCGGGATTCCACACTGCGTTGAAGGCTTTGTCCGTGAACGAGTCATCGTCTACAACAGTGGGCGAGTTGGCAAATTCTGTCCACGTAACGCTCGTATGTGTGGCAACCATTGCCCAATCTCGCAACGCGAGAGATTGATCACTACCAAAGAATAGCCCATCTGACGGCGTCGTGAACGACGACGCAACGACTGCGACATCCTGTGGTGTCACTGACCCAAATACCGCCACTTCTAAGGTAGGTATGGAGCTCAAAGACCTTCCTAGAAGGGTATTGTTTGATGGTGGAGTCGCCGGAGAGGACAGCACATAGTTCACCAATTGTGTTGCAATGTTGACGTCCGGTATAGCTTCGAAAAAGTCTAGGAGAACGTGGTTCATATGGTCCAGCGTACCGAACTGGCGGGGATCAGTTGTAGGAATGGAGGTCGTATTGGAAGTAGGTAGGCCGCTAAGAATTTCTCCATTATAGACCACTACACGGGGAGACACGTCGCGCGAGAGTATGGCCGCTTGTTTCGGGCGGGGTTGTGAGGAGTCCTGGAAGGGTAGGCGCAGGTGAAGTATGTCAAGTACACCGTAAACGGGCCGATCCGCGAAGCATGAATTATCGAAATTAGATTGTGTTGCAGGACGGGACAACCCGAAGACCGAAGTCTCAAGGGTCGTGACCGATTCAAATTGAGACTGCGTAAGACCCGGGTAGCACGAGAGCGGCGGGGGAAAAGGTGCGGTGCTGGAATTAGTAAGCAGTGATGATATTGAGGTATTGTCCGCCGTTCCGGTGGCATCAAAAGGTATGAGAATGGGCGAAGATATCAGTAGTGACGCAAACGTGTGAAACTTGCTCGGATCTTGTCCAAGGACGTTTCGCCAATAGTTAGTCATAGCAGTGCTCTGAAGTGTGGATGATGCTGTTCATGGTCAACGATCAGTACCACCATCAGATACTGACTTGTTCGACGAATACGTACCAGAGGCGAAAGAATACATTCTATCCAATGCGGTATGAGCCTTGCTGCCTACCTCGGCGAGCTGCGCACTTGATGGTTGCCCATCCGTGACGAACGAGACACTCGGTTCAGAAATTGTCTGAGCTGCGAAGTCGAAGACAAAACCAAGCTGTGTCGTCGAAAACTTCGACGAAGAGCCAGTTACAGGACCATCTCCGGGAAGACTGTTCCAGGGAGCGTTTGAAATGAAATCGCGCAGCTTTTCCACCGAGGACGCATTCTGAGATAATACGAAACTCCAGAGCAAAGCACCCTGTGCCCACTCTGTCCGATTACGAACTGTCTGTGAATCCAACGCTGGAGCAACGTCAACCACTCGGGCCTGCGCTGCACAATCATTGCTGAGAGCGGAAACTCCGGAAGAAGACAGTGCGTTCACGACAGTTGCGGGTGTGAGATTCGAATCAAATCGGTCGTTGACAAAAGGAATGAGGCTGACAAGGCTCTGTGCAAGGGGGTTGCATTGACTCGTGTTAGACGAGGTGCAGACACAAGTCGAGTCTACATTGGTGGGTAAACCAATCGAGTTACTAGCCAATAGTGGGGACAACTTACCAAGGTTACATGTGTTCCCGGTGCGGTTGGCAGGGCAGCTTGATGAATGAGCACGCTTGCGGCCCACCGTGACACCGACCACGATCCCAATGAGTACCAGTATGGCGAGTATGAAAGCTCCAATGAAAAGCTTGATCCTGGCTCTGTGGCTGATGGGTCTCTTGAAGGGCAATTTGGCCTTTAATGGACTGTGAGAGCACTCGGACTGCGAATGTACGCTCTGACGCCTTCGGCCGCCCAAGGCAACTTTGAGACCACTGGCGCGCACGCCGAAGGATGAGTCCTTGTCAGAACCAAGCCTGGACAAGCGGAAGCTGTCGTGAGGGAGATGGCCTGCATCAAGCATAACATTGAGACGATCAGCGCGGTCGGCTAGCTGCGGTAACGACACTGAGGCCTCCATCATTTGATGCTGCTGCGCTTGGTGTATCGAGATGTTTGGGATGGTTGGTAGCGGGGGGAGTGGCTTGATTCGCATCCACTCTACCGTTGCACGCGCCGCACGAACAGTGCGTTGTCCAGCAGCGGATATGAGGGAAGAAACATGGCTCCTCACCGTCTTCGATGACTGGGCAGATTCTCGACGCCGATATTTGAGCGAGCTTCGCTTACTAGTATCGAGAACAGGGCTCAAAGGCCTCTCAGGAGTCGGGAATTGAGGGAAGTCGATCGGTTGGATGTCAGTAGGTCGCATTCCCGAAGAAAATGCTGAGGGAGGGGGGTTTAAAGGCGAACTGCTACCGTACGTGGCTTGACTTCGTGACTCTAGGACGCTGGGCGCACTGCCGATGTGGCGGAGCATTGCTGGCGCCACGCCCACGACCGAGACAATCCTGGTAAGGCCAAAGGTAGGTTGGGTTATATCTGCCTGTCCATCACATGAAAGTGAGGTTGTGGTGTCATCCTCGCCATTGATACGGGAAGGAGCGCCTTGTTCCGGAAAGGTCGAGGAGTGCGGACTCGGAGATATATGACTCGATCCAACGACAGGCTCGCGATGGCGTGGAGATACCGGAGGATAAGACATCTCAGATACAAGACTGCCCACATCAGCTTGAGACATAGGATTAAAACCACGGGGTGACTCGCCAACCGGAGATTTGATGGACGCGGTCGAGGAAAGTAGTTCAGTGATGAACGAAGTCGAAAGCATCCTTTCTTCAGCTGCATCCACAGAAATGACCGAGGAGCCTTCATGCCAATCATAGGGCGATAGCTTGCCCTCTAAACGTATATGTTTGGGGCTTTGCCGTTCTACACGAGGATCCGAGTTATGCAGGTGCTCTGCCTCGTCAGGCCAACGAGAGGGAGAGCTGTCACTTGGCACTTCATGATTCAAGGATAAAGGCATTAATTGCGCCGCGGCGGGGCGCTGTGATGATGCGGTGGTGGTTGATACGGGTGATGTGCTAGTAAATGCGCTGCGTGTAGGTGAGGGTAGGGGCTTTTCTAGGTTGGGCACTGATCGAACGACTAGGCTTGCCGGCTCATGCGTGGGATTAACATGTGGGGGTACTGTGATGGTAAATATGCTGTTCGAGGGGGATGGATGCCCTTGGAGCGCGCTCGGACCGGCATACGGGGGTTGAGGGAGAGTAAAGATGGTGGTCGCGGGGGAGGGTAGTCCCTGATCCAAGCTAGGGCCTGTGCGTGGAGTTGCAGCGACAGTAAAAGTACTCCGCGCTGGGGAAGGAAGGAACCGTTCGGTGGTAGGGCTAGCGCTAGAAGGAATAGTCATGGGGGGAGGGGGGAATTGAGACAGACATAGTGATCCCTCTGTGACTCCAGTGGCATAGGTATGGAAACTTATAGTGCTGTCTGCCACACCTGATGCGCTGGTGAAGACAGAATTGCGTGTGCGATGTTGGGAGGAAGAAGGATCACGTGAATCCTCAGACATTGCTGGGGATAAAGGTGATGAGGGGGTTAGAAGTGTGCCAGCTGCAGACGCGACGAGATTGCAAAACTCGCGAAAGGGTCAGGAAAGAACGTGGTTATGGCATAAATGAGGGGCTGAGCCGAGCACGACGGGATATACCGGTGTATAAGCCGTGATACGGAGTGATAGGAACAATGTATTAGATGATGAGGAAATGATGATTTACAGCCAGCCGAATCAAACGGGAAGGAGCGTGAGTGAGAGGGAGTGTGGTGCAAAAAGAAGGACAAGAAGAAGGGATGGAGGATATATTGTCGTCCGAGGGTTACAACCGACCCACCCGTCGGCTGAGATGTGAGTGTGAGAGAATCGGTTGTCAAAAGAAATTAAGTTAAGGGACGACACCTCGGTCAGGACGTGAGAAAGATACTCAGTTCGGTAAAATACATCCACTCTTGTAGTACGTGACAGACAGGCAGCACAATTGTTCCTCGGGGCGTGCGACTCATGGAAGACGGTGCACGGTACTTGTCATGCACTAGTTCGTTCTGTCTGCCAGCGGTTTTCGTAATGCAGCAGCAGCAGCGTGGACGAGTTCCTGAGTTTCAAGCTAATTCAAGACACAAATCCGAATTACATATTCGGACGCTGGCCGGATGGGTCATCGAACGGTACAGTACCAGCGCAGTGAAACAACGGTCGTGTTCCCAACATTGGTCTCACTAGCCACGCCCTACTGTACGAGACGTGACGAGGAAACAAGTCTCTTATAAAACACAAAGGGGAACAGGCCGACCCCAGGGAGCCATGATACGTCGGGTCCGAATCGAAACGAGAAAAAAATGACGTGAGACGAACCACCACAATATAATGCGTAAAGGGCAGTCGACGAAGGTCATGAACAATTGACATAAAAGTCGTAACCTTGAGCACGGGAGTAAATGGTATGATATGTTTCAAGTGCTAGTCCAGATGTGACAACCGGGTTCATGCAATGATGCACTTGCCGCCCTTCGACTTCTCCTTCGGTTTGGGGGGGTTCACTAATTGTCGGGGAATAAGCCGCGAAGATAGCAGGGCGCATAGATCTTAAAGCACGCACGGACTGCACGAATCGCCTCATCAAAAACGTTCTTCAATCCCTTTTGGGTAAGGGCAGAACATTCTAAATACTTTACTGCGCCGATCTCCTTCGCCATGCTGGCACCTTGGATGTATTGAATGGGAGCCATGCGACTTTTTTTAAAAGAAGACGGTCAGAGGGGGAACCATCTCTGAATGTCAAAAGTCTTACCGGTCGCGAAGCTTCTCAACGGTACCAGGATCTTCACGCAAATCTAATTTGGTGCCGACAAGGACTACTGATGTTTGAGGGGCATGATGAGATATCTCGGGGTACCACTGAAATAGACGATGAGATGTTCCATCACAGTTATTGGTTAGGAACAGCACGACTGTACCTTTGTTTTAACGTTCTCGAAACTCGGAGGACTCACGAGAGAAAAGCAGATAAGGAAGACGTCGGTTTGAGGATAGGACAGTGGTCGAAGACGATCATAATCCTCTTGACCGGCAGTGTCCCACAGTCCGAGAGAAATTGTCTTGCCATCCACCATGACATTGGCCGAATAATTGTCAAACACTAGGTAGGGAAACCTTTAGTCGGGAACTAACTCGCAAACGAATAGACACTTGCCTGTTGGGATGTATTCTCCCTTGAGAGTTGCAAAATCACGTTTAGTAGAGGGGGGAGGAGAAAAGTCGCGCGAGACATACGGGGAAAGCATTTGTGGTATAAGATATAAGGAGACACGTCTGTTTGAGCCATGCATCAGTGGATGGGTGCGGGAGAATGTGGGGAATGCAAACGCCTTGCCTTCCCCACAGCACCATCTCCAACGACAACACCTATCAAACTCTCGTGAGCTTGCGGTACAAGAGCGGTCAAGTTGAGAGAAGCCTACATTTTATTGCTTGCATTACCGAGGAAGTTCAGAGAGGAAAAAGTCGATGTATCCGTGGGAGTTGAGACGACCTTGAATGGAGTGTGAGAGGTGAGTTACCAGAGAGTGGAGCGGAGTGTGAGCCTGAGAGTGGTGATCATGAATTAGCCGCTGGATAAGGGACGAGGGGGTAAGGGCAAGAGGGGAACGTACCTGAAAGTGTAAAAAAAAGGATATGAAGGATAATTTGAAGAAAAGCGAGGAGAGGGCTGAACTGGCGAGGATTGAGAGTTGCAGGCGGTGTCGGTGTCGTAGCTAGCACAGTGCCCCGTGCCGTGATTTACCGCCACGCCGGGACAAATAAGGACTGATGCTGACTGACTGACAAGCAGCGGATTATTGCTTCACAACTACGATTCGTACCACATGTCAAGCCCTATCCCTCGTCTAATCATCATTCGTCACGGTAAATATATTTCATCTCACTCCCACAGGCCTTGCTTCTCTCTCTCACACACAGGCGAAACCGAATGGTCGCTCAACGGGTCCGTATCGTCATACGGTGCTCACATATGCACTCTGGTTCTGACACCCCCCATCTCCCATCCATGCAACAATTGCGCATCGCAGCCGTCATGTTCGTCGTTACGTCAAATCTACGTCTGTTTCATACCGTACTGATATCTCTGTCGTATCTCCGTATCTCCGATCAGACCGGACGAACTGATATTCCTCTCACTGAGCGTGGACAGGAGCAAGTCAAATCAGTAGCCCCTTCGTTTGTAGGGGAAGGAAGTACGTCGAATTGGATAGTCAGACGCCCTTCCACCTTTCTCATCGCTCTTCCCCTTAGAACTCATCGACCCAGTCAACCTGTGCACCGTTTTAGTTTCGCCCCGTCGTCGTGCCCATGACACCTTCCATCTCTTGACCGCTCACCTCCCTCAAACACCGCCCCACGTTTTCACAGAGGATGTCCGCGAGTGGGACTACGGCGATTATGAGGGGTTGAAACCTCACGAGATCAAGGCCATCCAACCCACTTGGTCAATCTGGAAAGATGGGTTGGTCATCACTTCCCTGCAGTTGTCAATCGTCCTGTTCAAAAGCGCCGCAGCTGCCCTAATGGCGAATCAGCCGAAGAGATGACTTCTCGCGTTGACTGTGTGATCCGTCAGGTACGTTGTCCACCGCATTTACGCGATGTCCGAGGAGATATCGTTGACGTTAGCTCTCAACAGGTTCGTGAATACCATCGGAAGTGGAAAGAAGAGGGTCAAGGAACCCGAGATGTCGTGATCGTTGCTCATGGCCACTTCAATCGTTGCCTCATCGCGCGTTGGCTCAACCTGCCTCTTTCCGAAGGTGCGCTTCTTGAGTACGAGACACGGTAAGAGGCCTTCGTTCATTAAGCCTACTTTCACAGGTGCCAAGATCGCGGTCGAACCTGCTGGGGTAGGTGGCCACCTCACTCGCCTAGTGAATATCGTGACTTGTTTCAGATTGCGATACTCGGCTACAGACATGATTCGCTCCAAGAACCAGCGCTGAGCGCGCTTAACTTGAATGCCTTTTAGAGGACGACGAGAGAAGGAGGAAAGAGGAGTAACAATAGGACGATGTACTGCATTGTACGATAACACACCATCTGACTTGTTTTCCCGAGTGAGCGGGCCGGTGCCTCAGGGGGGCGAGTGTTGACGTTTGATTGGACCATTGACAAGCCAACATGCAAGACGTGTTTTAGCTCTCCCTTAAGCATACTCCCCGCTGACTTGAACTAATAATGCTCTCCTCAGAGGTACAGCAACCTTTACCCACCAATGGTCATGTCCATCCAGCCAACGACCAAGATAGCTCCCGTCCTTGTGACGTCGGACACGAGGACTCCACGGGCTCCAATCCTGTCGACCCCGCAGATCGTCCCGAGCAGGACATCCCTGAAGCTGGCCTCGAGGGAGCAGGCACCGCACAACACGAGCAGCTGCGATCGCGATCAGCACAGCCTAAGGAAACCGCAGCTCCGCCTGTTTTGGACAACGCCCCTCCTGCGGTTCAATCCGTCGCTTCGTCGAAGCAGAAGCTGGCCACGTCCTCGTCGAAGCGTCCCACTCCGACAGTTCAAACAACTACAACTAAAGGCGCTGCGGGGCCCCCGACCCCACAGGTTAAGAAGGTATATACGCACTCTCTTCAATTTGTGACGTGGTGACCCACTTTAGTCATTTCTTTCTGACACGCTCCCTCCGCATTGCAGATTTTGAGCTCGGGCAAGTTTGGCACGGGTGTCACGAAGGCTGTGCCGCCTCCAATTTCCAAGGCCGCTGACACGCCCACCGTCTCTGGCAAGCCTCCTACCATCGTTCAAACTTCTTCGAACTCGAAGGCCGCACCTTCGTCCAACCCTCCTACGAAGAGGTCTCCTGAGGCCTCCTCTGCACCTTCCAAAGCGACCATGCCACCTAAGCAGTCGACCATTCCTTCCGCTCCGGGCCCGACACGTAGGTCGTCGTTAGCGCCTGCGAAGCCTGCCGGCCCGCCTGCGCGGTCATCTACATTGGCCACTTCGACATCCGGCAAATTGGGTTCCGCAACGACCTCCTCTGCAGCAGCGGCCAAACCGGCAGCCCCACAACGTGCATCCCTGGTCTCCCCAGACTCGACTGCGTCCGCCAGATCAGCTGCGGCATCACGACCACGTGCTTCGGTTTCAGAGGCCGTGCTTCCGAAGAAGGCGGCCGCTCCAAGGGCCAGTCTGGCGCCATCCGCCAAACAATCAACTACTTCTACGGCGCGACGGACTCCCGGCGCTGGCTCTATATCTTCCCTTAAGGATGTCAAGGAAGTCAAGGAGGGCGGCGCGGATCTTGGAGGGCTTCAGAGCAAGGTACCGCACTACCCTCGTTACAAGCAGAGCGAGGTATGCTGACCTCGTTGCAGCTAGATGAAGCAATGGCATCTCTTGATCTTAAGACCAGTATAATCTCTGAACTCGAGACTCGGGTCGATGATTTAAAGGCAACTTTGGACAGTATCACTGCAGATTTGGGGGCTGCCCGGGAAAACCTTGAGAATGCGGAACGTGCGAAAGCTACCACTGAGAAAGAACTTGTTGAGACGAGGGCTACTCTGGAAACATCGCAGAGTGAAAGAGACAAGTTGGAGCAAGTTTCGAACGAGGTGCGGCCCTTATCTCTGATAGGTTGTAGACTTCTTATCGGACATGAATAGCTGGAGACCACAAGGACGACCGCTGCAGAACAGAATACTGTCATTGAAACTTTGCAGGGACAGATCAAGGCATTGCAAGCTGACGTGGATGAAAGCAGGAAAACTCTAGAAGCTCTTCGTACCGAACGCGCCAATGATTCCACAATCATCACCGCCACCGAAATAGATCGGCAAGCCTTGGTGACAACTAGGGCCGATCTTGAGGCCATCAAGGCCGAGACGGCTGCGTTGAAAGCAGCTCAGGCGGAGGCATTAGATGCCGCGACTGCGAAGATCAGTGCCCTGGAAGTTGAAGCGTCGCGTGCTGAAGCGCTCGCCATTGAGATTGCCTCCCTTCGTGCCGAGAAAGAAGAGACATCCAATAAGCTATCGGAGCTCGAAGTCGAAAATTTGGAGTTAAAGGATGCACAGGAGTTCGCAGAAGAAGAGCGTGGAAACACCCAGGCTCAAATCGACTCCTTACGCAATGACGTAGCAGCGGCTGCGGCGGCCACCGAGAAGGCTGTTCAAGAGGCAGCAGCAAAGGAGAGTGCCGCCGTCGAGCACCTGGAGAACGTCAAGACGCAACACGAAGTGGCACTAAGGCTCGCCCAGGAGGAGAGCAACAGGCTAACCGAACAGATTCACGCCTCGCAGACGGAGGTTGATGAACTTCGCAGCAATCTTGACGCCGCAAATGCAGCGGCCGCATCTGCCGCGGACGAGCACGCACGCTATCTCGCAGAGGCCGAGCAGGCACACAAAGCTCGACAAGATGAACTGACGGCGGAGCTTGAGAGGGTTTCTGCCGAGCTTGCGGTGCGTGAGACGATTGAATAACTTGCGTTCAAACGATGTTTATGAAGTGATTTTCTAGGCCCAGGAAGCTGTGTATAATGGCAAGGTCCAGACAGTAAAGGATGAGCACGCGCAGCTCCTGCAGCAAGCCTTTGAGCGCGCAAAGGTGAGGCTTCTTACCAAGAAGGGTGGTACTATCGTTCTCATTATGTAGAATGAAGCAGGTGACGCCCATGGCCACGACCTACAGACGCTCAGAGAGAAGTCCGAAGCGGCGACCGAACAACTTCGCTCTTCGCACCAGGCCATTGTCGATGGTCTTAAGGCTGACCATGAAGCTGAACTCGCCGCCCAGGCGCAGTCCTTCCAGAAGCAGTTTTCTAACCAGGCACTGGAGCTAAAGGCCACAGCCGAGGATCTCGCGAAGGCGAAAACAGCGCTCAGCGCGGCACTTCAAGAGATGGAGACTCTGAAATCACAACTTGATGAGGCTCGTCAAGCTGCCGTAGCTGCTGCGAGCATCGCCACAGCTGATCAAGACACTGAGATTGCACGCCTGACCAAGGAACTTTCCAACGCGCGGGACGACCTCAACAGTGTCAATGAGATTTTCCACGCAACCCAAGAATCTATGCGAGAAATGGGCAACAACCACCAGATAGAGTTAGAGGAGGCTGCGAAGGGGCGCGCCGACGAGGTATCGAAGCTTCGTGCTGCACACGATGCGGAAATCCAGTCATTAGTGACCGATAAGGCAAGCCTCGTGACAAAACTCTCGGATCTCGAGGGAGAGGTGCTTACCTTGCGCGCTTCTGCCGTATCCACGGCGCCCACCGCATCACCTAAGAGGAACGGATCGGTTACAGCCCCGTCGGAGACCGTGACGAAGGAGGAGCTACAGCGCATGCACGAAGCACATAATTTGAAGATGCACGATCTGCAGGCCCAACACGATAAGGAAATTCGTGCCCTCCAAGAACGGGTAGAAACTGCGATTGCAAGGGCCGAGGAAGCAGAGACGGACTTGGAACGAAAGAAGATGGAAATACTATTGATTGAGCAAGATCAAGAGGAGAGCCAAGACCAGATCACGAGGTACGTAAAATTGTTTGGTTTTAAGAGTTTTCTCGGATCCCTATTTGCTTTGGCCGTGGTCATTACTTCTGGCATCTTTTGAGTTCTTTGGATGATACGCCGGGTTTTGTGTGCACTACGCTGGCCTGTTTCCATCGTGCTGATTGCGCCTATTATTATTGCTGCAACTCCATGCTAAATTATGTTCCTTTTCGATTCTATTTACTTACTGCATTTTGTCTTACCGTTTGTTTGTTTTTTATTCATTTGCTCCACGTTTTTTTATTCTTTCACCGTCTCACCTCACCCCCGTTTCACTCCTTTCTTGATCATGCTGAAGCTCACGTGGTTTTCACACCGTCAGGATGAAGGAAGACATGGGACATCTGATGGAGAAATTATCATCAAGCACCGAGTAATTGTTTGGAAGACCTATTGCCGCCGCCCTCGCAATGTCAACGTTGTTTCCTGCCGGGATCAGTTAGGAGGCCTGCTGGCAATGGGAGCTTTCACGCGTTTCATGCTACGTGGATTGCATACCGCTTTACCCTATGTCATACCCTGCTGTTATTCTTATCCATGCATACCATTACTCCTAATGTTAGTCTGTTTTCTCTCCACTGACTCGGAGCTGTGGTAATACCGTGTTTTTTTTATGCCCGATTGTTCGGGGCGGAACCGCAACCGGATATCCGACCAGTGACAAAACCGTACAGCCCCCAAAAAAGGGAATACGCGCGAAGAAACCCCAAGTTTTTACGGTCGTTTCACGGCAATTATCCTTTCTCTCCTCTCATCCACCATCCTGTTCCTTCGCCTTCACCAGACGTCATGGGAGTCCAGAAAGAACCGGGTCAAAAAGGCGTTAGTTGGTCTAACATTGCTGTCGGTGCGTGTTCTCTTCTTTTTGCATTGCTTCCGCCTGACGTACTCACGCGACAGGCGCGATCATGAACATGGTATGACATTGTCACTTTGGTATAGCTAACAATTATCCAATTCCATTCCTATTCGATAGTTTGTGAGTTACTTTCTGAGTCCATATGTATTATTCCTCGACTAATCACTCTTCTCTTACAGGAGGCAAGTCTGCCAGCAATTCAAGTTAGGATATCATTGACGTAGAACCCTCAGGTCACGACTCTTGGCCAACCTTTGGAGGTTGTCAAGACCCAAATGGCTGCGAATCGGTCGCAGACAATGGTTCAAGCGTTGTCATCAGTTTGGGCTCGTGGCGGCTTTCTTGGCTTCTTCCAAGGTCTCATTCCATGGGTGTGTATCTCGAGTGCCTAGACGGTCTCAGCCTCGTTGATTTCTTTTCAGGCGTGGATTGAAGCTTCCACAAAAGGTGGTGTGCTTCTGTTCACCGCGTCGGAAATTGAGACGGCTACGACGGGCATGGGAATGAACCCAGCCGTCGCCGGCCTACTCGGAGGCATGGGCGGTGGTATTGCACAGGCATATGCTACTATGGGTCAGTCTAGCCAAACCTACCAATTTGCTTCCTAGTTTCGGTCTGATCCATCTCGCAGGATTCACGACTAGTATGAAAACTGCTGAAATTACTCGTCATAAACAAGTTGCAGCGGGCGCGAAGGCGCCTTCGACGTGGGCACTATTCTTCGAAATCCTCCGAAAGGAAGGTATTCGTGGCGTCAACAAGGGTGTCAACGCCGTCGCCGTGCGCCAGTGCACAAATTGGGGTTCTCGGCACGTACAGTTGGTTTGTTGTCAAGTTGTTGAGTTCTGACAGCTGTATTAGCATCGGTCTTGCCCGACTTGCGGAGACGTCAATTCAGAAGGTCCGCGGTAAGGAGGGCCAGTCTTCTGGTGCTATAGACAAAATTCTTTCTTCATCTATTGGTGGTGCTCTTGCTACGTGGAACCAGCCTATCGAAGTCATTCGCGTTGAGGTATTTTGCTGCTCAACTCAGCTACGTCATGTTCTCACAGCAGGTTGTAGATGCAAAACATGTCTAAGGAGGCGACTGCCTCGGCTAACCGCCCAGCGAAGCTAACTATCTTCAACACTTTTGGTTACATTTACAAAGAAAATGGCATCAAGGGACTCTATCGAGGCGTGACTCCGCGGATTGGTCTTGGGATCTGGCAGACCATTTGCATGGTTTCGTTTGCAGATTATGTCAAAGCATGGGTGAAGAAGGGGAACCAGAAAGTTTAGTGACATGGCCCAATGTGTTACTGTGAACCCTTTACGTTGTCCTAGTCCTCTCAGATAGAAACGAATAGAATAGATAGACTTTTAATACCCCACGTTTACCATCACATGACCTTCCCCACGCACCAGGAAGCGAGGCGTAGCCCAGAAAGACGAATACAACTATACGCTTTATCGCACTTGTCATGGCACCGCCATCATCCCCGAAGGCGTCGAGGAATCCCCTTCTACTCGCATATCTGGCGCAACTTTCCCAGCATCCGTTGCGTACTAAGGCTCTAACCACGGGTGCGTGATCTCATTCCTCCCTCTGTCCGAGGTCTAACCGAAATCCTCCCCAAAGGGACACTCTGCTTCCTCCAAGAGGTGCTCGGCTCTCACTTGGCCAGCGTCCCTGTCCGGAAGCCCGCCAAAGATGCGCCCCTCTATAGCCATGCGCTCGCGCGTGCCAAGGTTGATGCGCGCGCCTTCAAGATGGCGCTCTACGGCTTCGTCGTCTCGGCTCCACTCAGCCACGTCCTCGTCGGCCGACTGCAGAAGGCTTTCGCGGGTAGGACCGGACGCGCCGCCAAGGTCGGTCAGCTCGTCGCCAGCAACTTGATCGTTTCTCCCATCCAGGCCTTTTGTAAGTTTCTAGTCTAGGGAGGATATTATTAAATATTTTACGTCGCGCTTCGCTTTGCTCGCGAGCGGCGACGGCGGATTCGCGCGTTGTTGTGGCCTTTGGCAGACTTCCGTTTGCTGACACGTTCCGTGATTTATCCTTTTTTTTTTAGTCTATCTCGCATCGTTGGCTGTTATTGGTGGTGCCAAGTCGTGGGGTGAGGTCAAG